>JAEIFU010001466.1:0-40866 GCA_018904235.1 Lordiphosa stackelbergi | reverse complement strand
ATGGCAAACTCGGTACGACGCCTTGTGCTCTGAGCGTGAGCTGTGCATTCCGAACCGTCTCCCACGATGCAGCATTGGTGATAGCGGGCATCATCCCACTAGACCTCGCAGCGCAGGAATCTGCAGAGATCAGGAGACGATCGACAGCGGGCCCGTTGATAGCCTCCCAACGAATTGAGGCGCGCAGAGCAACGCTGCAGAATTGGCAACAGCGATGGACTCAATCAACTAACGGACGCTGGACCTTTAGCCCAATCCCAGACTTAAGGATATGGCTGGACAGAAGACATGGTCATATTGACTACTACCTAACGGACAGACGGACATGGCTAAGTCGACTCGGCTGTTGATGCTGATCAAGAATATATATACTTTATAGGGTCGGAAATGTTTCCTTCTCCCAGTTACATACATTTGCACAACTTCATGATCCCCTTTTACCCATTTTTAATGCGTACAGGGTATAAAAATTAACAAACACTAAACAAAGCAAGCCATCTGCTATCCCTTTCTTTTTGACAAGCATACATCCACTGGCCCTCGGCAGATGCTGACGGCTTCACCTAATATTATTACACCATGGCCATGTATATATGTATGCCTGTTCCTTTCTTTCGGCAGATCCCGTTTGCTTTCTTCGCTCACTTCGCTTCACCATTTGGCTTCTGTATATGTGTGTGTTTCCATCCACTTGGCCTAACGGCTTTATTCCTGCACTACGGTTGTGCGATGGTCTTTGGCTTCGGCGACGAGCGTGTGTGTGTATGCGCGAGTGTGTTGCGCCACGCCGATTCAGACGATAGTAAGAGTGTGTGAGTGACCGGGTGTGCGTGGCGCAGGCGGCGGCGTCGGCCCTGTGTATGTGTCTGGTTACTTATGTGCGTGTACGTGCACTCTTATTGATGTCGTGATGGCACGGCCATAGTTGCTGCTGCGATGACACTACCTGTCTAATAACTAAAGATAGGGTATGCTAGGTGAGTTTGGACTCCAGTGCCCGTCTATCTTAAATTATGTGGCTTTGTGCTCCAATGCACGCTTAACCTAAGTGAATAGTGTATGCTACTTGTATTTGGGCTCCAGTGCCTTTTTTAATGTTATGTAATAATAATGTAATGCAATGTTAATAATGTGATGCATAATAATAATGTGATATCAAAGTAAATTTAAATGGATGCATTCAGAGACCTCGATGGTGGCGACCTGAACTTATTCGGGTCGTCACACCCAAAGAAAGGTCTATGATACCATGGACAAAGTCGTGCGGACTCCTTGGGATTAAAACATTGGAATCATCTAGTGGCATCCAAGCCAGACTGGGCAGATTAAAATCGCCTAAAACAACAAAGTGGTCATTATCTCTAAGGTGTGATTGTAAGGTACATATTGCAGAGAAATGGCGCATATATGTACTGATGTCTGATCGAGGGGGAATGTAAGTGCAAGAAACGTAAATATTAAAATCGTGAAATTTTATTCGGATAGACACGAAATCAATATTATGAACATTGTCTAATGTAATTATTTCGGAAGAAAGAGTTGCTTTAACGGCAATAAGAACGCCACCGCCAAGACGTGTAGAACGATCACATCGGTGAACGATATAGTCGTTAGGAAAAACTTCACTATCAGATAGAGTACAATTTAGCCACGTTTCCGAAAAAGCAATAACATTGGCATCAAAGGAGACACTGTTAGTATACAATCTATTAAGCTTGCCTAATAGATTGCGCACATTCTGATAGTGAATGTGTTGGTGTTGGTATTGGTGTTGGACTTGTCAGTGTACTCACTAACAATTGTATGCTCTGGCCAAAGAGAAGGCTCAAGTATTCTAGTGAACAGTGATTCTGAGATTTCAACCTTAAAAGAAGTCATCCTTCGCTTATTCTTAAAGACGAACTTAGTAACGGTGAATTCGGTGACTGAAGTGTTCAAACTGTGGCTTAGGTGGAGTTTAACATCGTTTGCGGTTGCGTTTGGATTTAAACGAGAGACAAATATGGATTTTAGGGGAGCGACGCCAGATATTGGCATTGGTTGTCTTGGTGCAACACCCGGTATCGGGTTTCCAGATGTTCCAGTCAATCCATTGTTGGATAGAGGTGTAGTACTCTCGGCGGCTTAATCCTGATAACGTCAGATATATTACCAACGGTTCCAGATGCATTATCCAATACATTATCCAAGCTACAGTTGGATGGTGGAAGTTGTTCACTAATCGGCACGATCGTTAAAGCACCAGATGAGCCTGCAACGGCACTGCACTATGGGTTTTTTTGTCGTTTTTTTTGGCATCAACTTCAATTTGAAAGATAGAAAGCTAAGTTTTTGCACATAAATTATTTAAATTAAAGTAGAATTTCGGTTTTTGTTTATTTTATGATTCGACCACGCCTTCATCCCCTTCCCCGAGCATGGTATCTAAAATTATTTTAAAAATTCAAAATAAATTTGTTTTTTCATAGAATTGATCTGTTGTGTGCATTTATATAGCATGCATATAGCATTAGTCATAAATAAGAACATCTAAAACAACCAATTTGTGCCAACTTATTAATAAATATGGTCCTAAACGGTCAAGAGTCAAGGAAAAGCTTCTCAAGTTGATAAATTTGTAACAAATTTTTTAATGTTGACAAGTTTTTAACATCTTGTTCCTTAACAACTGTACCTTAGTTCCAAAGGTTTCCTTTCAATTTTCTCAGATCTTTGCTTGATCTTGCTGCTTTCAAAACAGCAACCATGTCTATATCTCCTGATTTTGTATTATGAGTTATTATTAACGTCTGAAAGCTCTGTCGCCAACTTTCGTTTTTGCCGGGAGCTGGCGTTCTCATAGTCCACTTTTGGACAACCACCTCTATTTATCTATCCACAATTTACTTGGATATCAATAATAATCTTTTTATCAAGCCATTCAGAATGCTTATTTTTAAATCTTTGAATTTGTCGCCCGCAAATTGGCCATTTCCTTTCAAAATATTTGACAATGCCGCGTAGCTTTTCATTTACTTGTGTTTCGACGCTTTTACTTAGGTTCTTTTCACCAATTTTTTGCATTATATGCTGTTTGACAGCGGCCTCTGAGCGTTTGTGGCTGACAAAAATGTCTAGCAGCTTTGCATTTTCAAAAAATATCCCTCAGGAAAAAGACGATTTTTTCGCGAAAAAGCAAATTAAAGCAGACAAATGAAGCTGCATATTATTCTGGACACTTTAGTTAGTAACTCCACATTTAACAACCTGAGCACTTCGGAGTGCCTTGAGAGTTCTACTCCACGAAACACTGCTAAATTTGCTAAGATTAATCAAAAAAATACACATAAACAAAACACGTTTCACAAGAACAATAACACACAGAATTGAAGAATATTTTATTTAACTCTTGTTTTACATACCTGAACTACAACTTTCCATCATTTGAAGTTGTATTTTTCACTTTATGTGGCCAACGTGAGCAATTAAACTTTAGCAATGTGTTAACGTGTACAGGGTTGCCCATATTCGCCGGACCCATGTTTTTTTTTAAAAAATCAAAGAAAAAAATAAAAATTTGGCGGTTGGCAATCTTAATCATTTAATTTGTTCCAAGTAGATTTGTTTACATCAATTTTTGAATATGATATCTCTCAAATGGCCGCCTCTGGCGTTGATGGCGTATTGTGCCCTTTTTGCAGCATTTTCCATCGATTTCGCCAACATTTCGGCCGGAATAGCGGCTATTTCTTCACGAATGTTGTCCTTGAGCTCTTCTACGGTCCTTGGCTTGTTAGCGTAAACCTTTGACTTCAAATATCCCCACAAGAAGAAGTCAGGCGGCGTCAAATCGGGCGAACGCGGTGGCCAGTCCAAATCACCACTTTTCGACATCAAACGGCCCGGAAACAATTTCTTCAGAAAATCGATTGTTATGCGACTTGTGTGCGGTGGAGCGCCGTCTTGTTGAAACCAGAACTGCCTCATACGCTTTCGACGAATAATTGGCATCACAAAATTGGTCATCATGTCGCGATAACGCTCCTGGTTGATGGTAACAGCATGGCCATTTTCATTTTGGAAGAAAAACGGCCCAATGACCGTTTTCGCACTAACGCCGCACCAAACTGTGACTTTTTCGTCATGAAGAGGCACTTCTTGAATCTCCTGAGGATTTTCAGTGGCGTAAATACGGCAATTTTGCTTATTTACGGACCCATTCAATGTGAAATGGGCTTAATTTTTAATTTTTTAAAAGCACGTTGAGTTTTCACAATTGACTTGTTCTGTTGAATGTAAATTTCAACTATTTCAGAGCGCTCGCGTGGCGTATATTGTTCCATGGTAAAAATCTGCTTGGACTGACGCTTCAAACGCGGTATGTCATTAAGCGATCTGACATCTCTGTCAAAAGTTATGGCGTTGCCAGATGGGTCCGTCGAATATGGGCAACCCTGTACTGTACACAAAGCTACCATGTGCGTAGTCAGCTGACTTTGACAGTGTATCGCTCAATCAGTGTGACCGTAAAAAATTTTATCGATTGATTTTTTATTTAACTAGAGTATTATAAACATAAAAATAAAAGTTATGTTAAAAAACAGAACAATATTTTTTTTGGTTTATGCCAAAAAAAACGAAATAAAACCCAATGTGCACTGGTAGCAGAAGCAGGAGTAGGAGGTGCGATTGCCAATACATTGTCCAAAGTAGCCGAAGCGTGCTTTCCAGACGTGAGAAGAAGACCATCGGCAGGCACGACAGTTGACGAGTGGCCAGAAACTGTTGCAGAGGGGTCAACAGGAGCCAAGGTGCTAGAAGTTGAAGCTGGTTCAGGATCCTCCGCAGGGCTAATTTGCATAAGGGCGGTGGGATCTGGAACTAATAAGCTATTATAAGAAAGGAAAGTTAGGGTCATTTTTCTTTTTGGCGAGGCACTTAGCACTGTAAGACTCTTGAAGTTAGAATGTGCAGTCAAAAATCTTGAATGTAATTCCTCAAATCTGGAGAACAGGAAATGAAATTCCGAGTTTGTTTCCCTTCGTTTCCGATTCGAGGTGCTTGCAGCTTGGGCAAATCCAGATAAGACCAATGTCTTTCTTTATGAGGCCCGCAATTTGAGTCCTGACAAGCCCAAAATTGGCACAACCAGAATGAGCTGTATTGTCGCAGAGCCAGCAATAAAGAAAATTCTGGCGCTGAGTGATTTTATAATTAAAAACACAGTATTGAGAGCAGCAGGTACTCATTGCTTATTTTTTTTGTCTTTAGATGCATGTGTGTATGTATGTATGTGTAACAAAAAACAAAAGTTTGAAGTTACCGCGGCTGCCCAACGAAAACAAAATGCAAAGGCGTGATTTTTACAGCAAACGTTTTGGACTGGTGGGTTCTCGCAGAAGAGAAGAGATCAAGAGTAATTATATATCAAAGAAAACGTAGTTATCTTAGGCGAGGTAGCTTAAGAGACGAGCGGCGCTTAGTAGTAGCACTTTGAGTGTGATTGATCGCGAGAGGGATACAAAGAGCAAATTCAGCCAACAACAACTCCACTTGCAGGTGAAAGGTAAAAGCTCTCACGAAGAATGCACAAAGCGATAGAAAGTTTATTTGCAATTAATAAGTTTAAATTACAAAAAATAAAGTTCTTTAATATTATGCAGACGACTTGAGTTGGTGTAAAGTACAATAGCACCGACACAATGTAAAAAATAGAAGCTAAGCAGAGTGATTTACGCAAAGAAAATAAAAAAAAAACTTGAATCAAAAGATAGAGCGGTTTAAAGCACATCCGTCGACGACAAGCGAACACAGCGATATTGATGTGTGAAGCATCGCATGCCAAAACAGTTGCAAAGGAACGTACCCATTAGCCCAATTTGGAAAATGATTTTAAAAATATAGTTGTAACGAGGCTTCTTTCGCTCAAAACTACCCTAAGCTAGGCTTGAGAAATGTCGTGGCTCGCCTCAACAAATTTATAGTTGTCACAAATAACAATTGATAAGACGTTTCTGTTTTCAGTAGTATAGCACTATAATATCAAATATTTTGGCTTAGGCGGTACTTAATCGCTAACAAGGTTTGATATTTACTTTCTAATTGGCCTCCCTTGTCCCCCACAAGGTTCCACTTCTCGTCGCACCACAACTCTCGCTCACCCGGAATTCCGTCGTGCTGTCTGTGAAGCAGTTTCGTGAAGCAGCTGTTTCTACAACCTGGCTACGATATGTTGGCTTGGCTTGCACTCGGCCTTTAGGGACACACGTCTCCTGTTTAAACGCCGGCTTGCCACACGTCCAACCTCGTATTATATGCCCCGCTATATATATTAGCACTTATCTGCAGTTCCGCTCCTTGCTCCTGTGACTTCCGTCTCTCGCACAGTCCTTGTGTGATCCTTTGCTGGTACTTGTGTTGGCTACGACCGATACTGACGCACTCGCACTCGCTTTGATTTCTCCGAATTGACACTGACTGCCTGATTGCTGTCGGTCTGGGCTTTTATAGGCCTCCGTCCACCTCTTGGTCCTTTGCCATCCTTCCGTTATAACCGCTATCCGGAGTCGGTCTGCTGCCTAGCAACAGCGGTTGTTCCAGTTGTGCTTCTCCTCATATCCGTCAGCACTTTCAGTTCACTTGAGCCCTTCCCGCTCATTCGTCCCCGGCATAACGGATCCTTGGGCCCACCAATCACCATGTCTTCTGGCTTTTCTCTCCGCTCCGCTGCGCTCTGCTCTCTCCCCTTTCACCTTTCTCTCCCTCTCTTCCACTCTGCGAATTCGCCGTGGAGGTACTTTAGTTCCTCACACCTTCCCCTTTCTTCGTAGAGAAAAACAACATCCTTGTTTTTCGTTCCCTTCCCTTCCCCCTTCTTTTTTTTGAGTTTCCCCGCCTTCTAGCTTGTAACGATCCGTTTCTATCGGTTTATGGTCTATCGATATCGACTACCGTCTTATCGATAGTCCGCCAGTGTTACCTTCCTCCCTTGGTACGAGTCACTTTCTTTGCCTCGTGTGATCCTCAGTGCCCATCTCTAACCAAGCACATGTATTGCTTTCCTTTCCCCATTTTTTTTCCTATTTTTACTTCCGTTCTCTTATTACAGCTCCTCCCTTGTAACGCCTCTGTCGACGTCGCCGTTGCTGCCTATTGTGAGTTCCCGTCTGCTGCTGCGTTTGCACCTGCGCATTTTTTTAATAAAAAAACATCAGCCGCCCAGCTCTATTGGTGTTTTTTTTGTGATTTGTGTTTTATGTCACCCCGCATGACTTCATGCCCATGCTCTCCCCTTCGCCATACCCGATTGTCGGCTGATTTATTGTGATGTGTGTGCAAAAAAAAACCATGTTTTTGATCCGTGTGACGTCATGTGCTTTTTCCCCACCCCCGCCAGACCTGATCGTCGGCTGTTCCTTATGTAATTTATGTGAAGTGTTTTAAAAAAAAAATTGTTTGTTTTTGCTACCCTTTGTATTATTCCCCATATGATTTGTTTTGTGCTTTTGTTTTTCCATTAATTTTTAATTTATTTGTTTGTGTTCGAGTTGCCATCGCGTATCTGTACCCTGTACCGGGTGGCGCCGATCCAGATTATGTGCGACCATCGGGCGTGTTTGTGTCGGTGCCGCCGCGACAACAGACACAGCATAGCCTCTTTGGGTCACTCGCCTAGATCCACGCGCCTCCATCTTCCCCATTGACTGGGCTCGTTCTGCTGCTGTTGTTGTTGCTGCTGTTGTGGATGATGCTCCTGCTGTCGTTGTTGATGATGCTGCTGCTTTTGTTGTTGAGGATGTTGCTGCTGTTGTTGTTAATGATGCTGCTGCTGTGGCCACGATGTTTGGCGCTGCAGCTTCGGCCGCGGCACCATGGGTGGGCCTCTTGCTTCAGGGCATGATGCCTGCCTGCCCAGTGTTGGCCTGACAGTTGGCCACACCCATGGGAATCGTGTCCCCGCCGTCGTGTGCTTTGTTTCAGCCTCCTCCTCTGATGGCGGCTCTTCCACCCAGGGCTCCCCTTCTATGGCAGCCAGGCTCGGTGGTGCGACCGTCTCCGACCAAGTCACTACAGTAGTGACCTGGTGGACGCGCCATCCGTCCACCACCGTCGTCTGCCTCACCTGCGTTGTTAATGGCGGTTTCCACCCGCCATCCCTCGGCTGCCTCTCCTCCGACTCCTTCTGCTCCTCCTGCTGCGCCTCTGCCTGCTGTCCTCCTCCTCCGAATCGGAGACCAATACTACCTCCGGGTCCATGGTGGATGGGGTGGTTGCAATGGCACCCTACTCTGGTCCCTCCTTCGACACCAGGTCGCACTCGTCATCGGACGCAGAGTCGGAGCACACCAGCCCAACTTTTCCCCATGATATTCCGGGCTCAGTCCGTCCCTTGGCTCCGAAATTAATGGCGACGCCATAATCTGGAGCACTGGCGTACGGCTCCGCTTCGGTCCCCCCCGTTTGCCAACACCGGAGAACGGCAATCGCCGCCTTTCGTTGGCCAAACGCTTCAAGGTTTCTCCGTGGTTGTTCATGATGACTAAATTTTTCGATTAAGGGCTGTTGTGCCTTATATAGGCCCCAAACCATGCGGGACTTCCGTTAGCCTGTGAAAGCTTTTCATTGGCCCATATCTAATTCTGCTTTCTACTCTCTATCCGGTGAGTTTTGCATCCTAACGGATGCATTCTCATCAGCATCTCTTTCTTTCTTGTTTGACAATTCGCAGCTTGCACTCTCAACTATATGGCTTTATATGTACGCGGATCCCTTATTTATTATTCTTGGTGGTATCGCATATTTGCTGCAGTTTTAATTCACTTACTTGTGCCGTACGCGTATGTTGACTTCTTTTATGTCGCAACTTGCATATGACTGGCGATGTAAAAGCTGTTATTTCGTAAGGCCCTACGAATTTCGGTGCCAGTTTTGACGCAAATCTTTCTATAGGATTGGATAATTTGTGTTCCTTTGCCCATACTGTTTCGCCTACTATAGGTTTCCATGGTCTTCTTCTGAGGTTATAATACCTTGCCTGATCCTGTGCAGCCCTTCCTAGATTTCGTCTTGTTATCTGAAACAATTCTTTCTGTTTCTGTCCCTTGTAAGGAAGCTCCTAGGCCGGGGTATATATCTCAGTCGCGCCTAGGGTCTTATACAAGAATATTTGTAAAGAAAGTCTGAGACACTGAGGGTTAAGGGGTCTTGGCATGAAATATCCCAAGAGAAATTGAAGAAAGATAGTTTTAACGGTCCTACTCCCTTATGACTGGCTCTGCTCCGCCCGTATCGGGTCGAGAAGGGGCCCTTGTCTCCGTTGTGCCTATCGCAACTAACAGAACGGGAAAGGATCCTCGTCTCTGTATATCTAACGGCGGGCTAAAGGGCGGGAAGGAATCCACGTCCCCGTTTAGCTTACTACGGGTAAAAGAGCGGGAAGGGATCCTCGTCTCTGGTTGGTTAACTACGGGCTGAAGGGCGGGAAGGGATCCTCGTCTCTGGTTGGTTAACTACGGGCTGAAGGGCGGGAAGGAATCCACGTCCCCGTTTGATTAACTACTGGCCAAAGAGCGGGAAGGGATCCTCGTCTCTGTTTGATTAACTACTGGCAAAAGAGCGGGATGGGATCCTCGTCTCTGATTAACTACAGGTAAAAGAGCGGGAAGGGATCCTCGTCTCTGATTAACTACAGGTTATTGGAGGGGGAAGCAACCCACGTCTCCGTTGAGCCAACTACGAGTTAGTTGAGCGGGAAGTAATCCACGACTCAGATTAGTTACTTGTTATTAGTTGAGCGGGAAGCGATCCGCGTCTCCAGGGGGGATCAAGGAATTTTGGGGGAGATAACTCTGAGGAAATAGACGCCACTTAGGTTTATTTATTCCAAATTCTTTATTTACTTCTTTTTTTCAGCTCTTCTCCTTATAGGCCTTGCTGCACCGCTGTTCCCTTTTCCTTTCCGCCAACTCCTATCTACTTACTTTCTCTCTTTTCCTCACTCTTGATTTCCGCCCGCGAGTTCACTCTCCTTTTCGTTTGCCTTTTCTATACACCTTTTTTATCCGTCTGTCCACCCGCGTAGGTCCGGCCGTGTCAAGCGTTGCCGACTGAATGCCGCATTTTTGGCGGTGACGCTCGCTGCTTTGCGGGATTTTTTTGCCCCTCTTTGACTCGCTACGCGTTATAGCAAAATGATCGCGGGCCCTTAGGACCGATTCGCTGGACTAAGTGACCGTTGAGTTTAAATCATGAAATTAATATTTATTGCCGCTTCGTGCGTATTTTGGCTCCTGGCCGGCATAATAACTATATTTTAACCTAAAGCTTAACCTAATCTAAACTTATTATGATATCTTATTATGATATCTTATAGTGCCCCTGGTAATCTGGGTTCTCGACCCTGCGTTACAAATGCCGGGGTATATCCTGATGATTCAGACACACTCGTGTTTACTGCCAACATTATTTCGGGCCATTTTTCGTCCCATGTTCTTTGATCTTCGCCTGAGTACTGTGCTATCATCGTCTTTACTGTCCTATTCATGCGTTCTGTCGGATTTTCTTGGGGTGTATAAGGGGCTGATAATTGATGCCGAACACCCATATCTTCGAGAAACTTCTTAAAAGCCCTGCTGGTAAATTGAGCACCGTTATCTCTTATGAGTACTTTTGGCACACCAAACCTCTCTATTATCCGCTCTCTGATGCCTTTCTGCAAAGCTTCTTTTGTCGCCTTTCGTAGTGGCACTAATTCCGTCCATTTCGAGAACCTGTCCACTAAAACCAATAACATAGTATTTCCGTGTTTGGATCCTGCGAGCGGTCCCACAAAATCAGCGCATACCGTTGCCCATGGCTCTTCCCGGATTTGTGTAAGCATTTCTCCTGCTGCTTTCAGTTGATTGGGCTTGTATTGCAGACATATTTCACACTTCCTGACGTACCCTCGTACGTCCCTGTTCATTCCCGGCCAATAGTAGCGAGACGCTACTCTAGCGATCGACCTGCGACTCCCAGCATGACCTGCTGCTTCGGAATCATGTTTTTCTCGCATAACTCGCTCTCTTTTGTCCGCCGGAACACACAATTTCCATGACACCACATCTTCATTGCCTGCCCTGTACGGTATATGTCTGTATAGCCCTCCTGATTTTTCTACGTAATCTGAGAATTTTTGTAGATCTGCCTTCATTTTTTTTAACATTTCTTGCGTCCACCTGCATTCTTTATATGCTCTTTTCCATCCTTCCTCCTCATCTTGCACTCTCTTACATACGTCCTTTATTGGCTGTCTTGATAACGCGTCGGCCACTACATTTAATTGACCCTTCCTGTATGCTATCTCAAAACCGTACTGTTGGAGTTCTAACGCCCATCTCGCAATTCTTCCTGTTGGGCTTTCTATGCTATTTAACCATTTTAGAGCCATGTGATCGGTAATCACTTTAAAATGGTATCCCTCCAGGTAAGATCTTAGCCTTCTTATGGCCCATACTATTGCTAAACACTCCTTTTCTGTTGCTGAATAATATCTTTCTGCCCCATTTAGTGTTCGGCTGGAGTACGAGATGACTTTTTCCATTTGCTTGGTCTCCTATGTTAAGATCGCGCCCAACCCATAATCGCTGGTGTCTGTCTGGAGGATGAATTCCTTTGTGAAATCTGGGCATGTTAAAACTGGATCGGGCACTAATTTGGGCCAAATTATTTGGCCTTCACCTCTTCAAATGCCTGTTGGTTTGCTGGAGTCTTCAATTCGGCAATCGCCGCCACCTTATCTGTATCGGTTCCTATTCCTTCACTGGTTATTCTGTGTCCTAAGTATAGCAGCTCTTTTTTAAAGAAGTGACACTTATCCTTATTTATTTTCAGGTTAGCTGCTATTAATCTACGGAATACTTCGTTCAAGTTCTTCATGTGCTCCTCCAACGTTCGGCCGATGACAATGATATCGTCCTGATACGCAAAAGCATGCGGCATCATTTCTGGACCAATCACCTGATCCAGCGCCGGCTGGAATGTCGCCGATGCCGAGTGCAACCCAAATGGCATGACTCGCTATTGGAATAACCCTTTTCCCGGCACTGTAAACGCCGTCATTGGACGACTCTTTTCTTCTAAAGGAATCTGCCAATACCCATCTTTTAGATCTAAGCTACTTATGTAATTTGCCTCTCGTAACTGATCTAGGATGTAGTTAATTTGAGGCATAGGAGAGGCGTCCTTTATAGATTTCGCGTTAACTGGTCTAAAATCTACACATAGCCTCCAAAAGTGATGGTCGTACGAGACCACAGGGGTCGCCAATCAGAGAACGAAAACTGGTCGCTAAATGGTCTGCCGCTCGAGAAAGTTCGATCCTTTAAATATCTAGGAGTCACTCTAACGTCAAACATGTCTTTCAGTACACACGTAGGAGAGAAACTAAGAGACGCAAAGACTGCCATCAACAGTACATGGAAGCAATTTTTTAATAAGCGTAACGTACTCGCAAGTACGAAATACAAACTGTTTGAGTCAACAGTAAAGACTATAATGTGCTATGGAGTACAAGTCTGGGGCCATGAAGAATTTGAGGATGCGGATCGACTCCAAAGCATTTTTATCAAACGTATATTCCGACTACCGTTTAACACATCACATTATGCCATCCATCTAGAAACCGGCTTACCACCAATGAATATCGCCTGTCTCCGTGCGCACTTTGGTTATATTAAAAAAGTTTTTAACATGCCAAGCTCCAGATTGCCGAGAATCTTAGCCAACAAGCTACTTCTAGACAGGGCGCAGTGCTTTAACAGCTGGGAGACCTTAGGAAACAAGTTCAATGTAAATATTTTTGAAAGTCAGCCTAACCACTGGGAATGCCCTTAAAATATTCTGCTGGAGAGGATCGCAAACGAAAGTTGGACTCTTTACAAAAACAGAGCGGAAAATAGCACCACTAGAAATCTATACCGAAGAGTCAACCATGATTTGGGGATGCAAACTATTTTCACGATAAATACGACACAGCCACCATCAGCGCGATTTTCCGGGCCCGTGTCGAAATGACAGCACTAAATTATGCCCCTTATACACGTTCTACGAACACAATATGTGGCCTTTGTAATCTACGGGTACGAGAGGACGTCGAGCATTTCATCGCAATCTGTCCGATGTTGCGCGAGATACGGGCTTTACATCTACAGAGCTCAGTACTGTCCGAGGCGGAAACACTAGAGTGGATGAACGGGAGAAACTGGAGGGTACTAGCAAACTACCTTTCACACGCCTTACGGTATCGGCGAGATCTCATATCGCTAATGGATTAGCTACTTCGTCATGACGGTCGATTAGTCACTTTTAATTAGGTTAAAAAAAAATTAATTACTTACTTTATTAATTATAAAATAAATGTAAGTTGCACATAAATTTGTTAACGGCTGACGGTTTCTATGAACCATGCCAAGAAACGATTCAATAAACTAACTACTACTACTAGCCTCCATTTCCCTGTTTTTTTCTTAACCATCACCACTGGAGAGCTGTATGGACTATTCGACTTTTCGATATACCCTGCTGCTAGCAACTCATCCACCTTCTTGTTAAACTCTATTTGCATTTTTGGACTTTTCGACATTATTTCTTCTACTGCAACTGACAGTCTTTCCTCCAACCATCCATTCCTTCTGCCTCTTGCTGGCATGGTGATTTCGTGGCCCGCACATTCTACTCTAGCTCCCATTGCTGTTATGAAATCCCCACATAGGACCAAACTGTCTACTACTCCGGGAAGAATTAGAAACCTCATGGTTATATTCCGGTTTCCGAATCGGATGTCCGCCTCATATCGTGTTCTAATTTGGCTGCTTCGTCCATCCGCCAACCTAACTTGTCGTTTCGTTTGTGTTGTTTTCCCTGCTGTTTCCAAATGTTTTGCTAGTTCCTCGCTTACGAAGCTGCTAGTGGCCCCAGTATCAATTGTCGCTCTCACTTTATGTGATCCAATCATCACGGTTGCCGACAACTGGGTCTCCTCTTCATATAGTTCTCCCACTAGTTTACAGAGGAGGATTCGAGCGATCCCTGCTCGCCCCTCCGAGGCTGAGATCGTTGCCCATTTCCCGCAGCTTTGCAGCATTCCCAACTTTTAAGACCAATTTTGCCACATTACCAACAAAAAGCGATCCTGGGGTTTCTACACTCTCTCGCCCAGTGTCCACTTTGGCCACATCTCCTGCATACTTGTGCTGGTTTTTGCACATATTTAGGTGCGCCGTTCGCTTTTCTGCTATCTAGGTTCTGTGGTTTTTGTACTTCCGGTCTTCCTATTGGTGGGCTAGCATAGTCGTTGCACCTCCTGCATGTTTCTATGTCCTCCTTTCTCTGCCTTTGACCAATATGAATATTTGCCCTTCCCATGCTTTCTATGTTCTCCCGTCTGAATTTTTCACGGTCTTTCTCTAACGCCTCGAAATCGGCTGCCAACACCATCAATGCTTCCAGTGTTTTACATGTGTGTGGCCGTATGAACATCCTTAAGTCTGGTGTGCTGTTTTCACAAATTATTTCTAACTGCTCATCTGGTGTGCATTGTAGCGGTCTCATGAGTGTCTGCATATCTACCATATAATCTTTAAATGATTCTCCCCATCCTTGTTTCCTTCTTCTTACTTCTTCAGCGCAATTTGTGCTAAATTTGGAACTGACAGAATATCAACATCTATTATGCCATCCTCATCTGTTTTCTTAGGGGTGGATTTTTGGAATTTCCTAGCCATTTCCTCAATTTGTATTCCCATCTCTGGGTTGTTCTCGTGTTGTTCTATGAACTCCTTAAATTGTTTTCTCATTTCATCCATTTCCGTTTAGCTCACACCATACCTTCTTACTTCTTCAGCCAATTTGCTGAAATACCCTATTGGTAAAAAGAAAGCTTGGAAACTGGTTACAAAATCTTTCCATGTCTTCCATTGCCTGTCGTTTGCCACATACCACTTCAATGCTTTGCATCATGTCGAAGTCTAGCCCGTACGTATTTGCCGACCACTGTACCTGTTCCAAAAATTCTAACGGTTTTGACGTTCCATCGAATCGAAATGTCCATTCCCTCACTTGCTTTGCTACTTTCGGGTAATCTGGTGGGGTCCCTGGCGACTCTTTGGTTGTCTTATCTGAGTCCCGTCTGGTTTTGCTTTTTTGCCGATTGTTTCCCCCGTGTGAGCCTTGCGCAATTTGTGCTATATTTGGAACTGACAGAGTATCAACATCTATTATGCCATCCTCATTACATAACAAAAAGAGAAATTCCACTTATCTTTGTTTATTTTCGTTTTTCTGTTAAACTATAACTGTTATCAAAAAACACTTTGAACATATATTGTTGAGGCAGGATTAACTTTGTCAGGCAGTGGTAACCAAAATGGATTGGGCGGAAGAATAAAATGAGTGTGTTCGGTTTGAAAGTTTATTCGCGAGTGCAGAGCAAACGCGGTTTCCATTTAGCGTTCGCCTCTACTTCTCATCCAGCAAGGCGCTGAATAAAAATACATACATAATAGCTATACATGCGTGAATTGATATTGATTCTTATACATATTTCAACACCCTTCCTCAATGCAAGCATGTTTACAAAAATTCATTTCAGATTTAACATATTATTTGTAAACTCATTATGCTTTTTCTTCGGCAGATTCTTAGTTAATATATCAGCTATCATGACATCTGTCGAAGCATACTTCAATTCAATAAGACCCTCAGATACAAGTTGTCTAACAAAGTGATACCTAATGTCCACATGTTTGGTCCTTGCATGATGCACAGGATTCTTCGCCAGTTGTTGCGCACTCAAGTTGTCTCCATACAGCGCCATAGGGGTGTTGGGATCGCCACAGCCAATCTCCACAATAAGTCTGCGCATGACTATTGCCTCCTTGCATGCAGACGAAAGCGCCATATACTCAGCTTCCGTGCTGATGAGTGCCACACTGCGTTGCTTTTCCGATTTCCATGATATCGGACCACCAGCTAATAGGAACACATAGCCAGTATACGATTTGCAGTATACGATCAGCATCAACGTAGCCAACAAATGCTTGCTCGCACTTCTTATAGTGCAGCCTCATATCAACTGTAGACGCCAGATAACGCAGGATGTGCTTCACACCTGTCAGGTGCTCACTGTGCGGATCTTTGTTCCGCTGTGCCAATTTCCACTGAATGCAAAATATCCGGCCTTGTCGTAAGCGCCAGCCACATCGACCGTGTCTGATATAACGTTGGGTCCACCTTTTGGCATTGAATGTTGTCACACACCACCTGATGTCCTGCATCTAAAGGCGTAGCTGCTGGTCTGCAATTCTCGATACCATACCGCCGCAATAACTCCTTGATATATTGCGAGTGACCCAAAGAGATATCTCCGAGTTCACCATCCCGCTGAATCTCCATACCAAGGAACAGATTTGATGCACCCTTGTCAGTACAATCAAAGGATCTCGAGATTGCCGCCTTTATTTCCATTATGTCCAGTTTCGATTGACATGCTAGAAGGAGGTCATCAACATAAACCAGAATTAGTGACAAATTACCTCCACCTTGCTTTTGATATAAGCATGGCTCGCTGCTGCACGGGGTAAAGCCAATTCCCCTCAGCACACCATCAAGCTTAGAATTCCACTCCCTTCCTGATTGTATCAATCCATATATAGCCTTCTTCAGCAATAAGGCCGCCTTGGGATGATGGCCATCAGTGTGCCCTTGAGGTTGCCTCATATACACGTTATCTGTCAGGTTGCTATTGAGGTATGCCGTGCACACATCCATCTGATGCAAATACAACTGCACTGTGCTGCCAGCGCCAGCACGAAACGTACACTCTCTAGTCGACATACTGGTGAATATGTATCAGTGTAATTGACACCATACTTCTGCGAACATCCTTTCGCAACCAAGCGCGCCTTAAAGCGCTCTATACAACCTTGCGCATCCCTCTTAAGACTGAAAACCCATTTGGAGCCAATTGCCCATTGATTTCCTGGTAAATCCGCCAGCTCCCAGGTCTGATTCGCAATCAGAGCCTTATACTCCTTCTCCATTGCCATACGCCACTGTGAAGCATGTGCGTCGCTTACTGCCTCCTCGTAGGATGACGGAATTGTTACTTCTCCCGTAACCATAGCGCTGAGTATGTTATACTGCTTCTTTGGGCGACCGGGTCTGCCCGACCTCAGCAATTTTGGTCTGCCCGGCCCAAAACGAGCCTCGCTCCCCTGCGCGAAATCGTCTTCTGTTGCACTCTGGAACGAATCATTGACGCTACTATGCTTTGTAGCATTTGCCTCATCCTCAGAAATATCGCTGTCGCTGCTATGCTCCGACTCGGTCTCATCGCCCACGCTGCTGTCATCGCCCGGAGTCTCGACATTATCTCTACCGCCTGGCAAATCAAACGTAACGATCGCACCATCACCCTGATCCAGCTGGTCATGCTCATCGAAAAGAACATCACGCTTCTCAACCACCTGCCGGGTCTCTGCGTCATAAAGCCGATAACCTTTGGCTTCTCTTGAATATCCGACCATGCGATACTCTTTCCCTTTTGGTTGAAACTTGCTTGTATGGCGTCCCTTGGTTAAAGCCACTTAAACGGAACCAAAAACTTTTAGGTGACTAATAGAGGGCTTCTTACCAGTCCACGCTTCCATTGGAGTCATCTCGATTAGCGCGGTGATTGGCTAACGATTCCGCAAATACACCGCCGTGTTGATTGCCTCTGCCCACAACGCTTCGCATAATCCTGACTGCGCCAGCAAACATCTGGCCATCTCAACCA
The DNA here is from genome assembly GCA_018904235.1 of Lordiphosa stackelbergi. Lineage (NCBI taxonomy): Eukaryota > Metazoa > Arthropoda > Insecta > Diptera > Drosophilidae > Lordiphosa > Lordiphosa stackelbergi. The sequence goes on along the minus strand of JAEIFU010001466.1, from coordinate 23,072 downwards.
AAGTACGGTTGGCTCTTTCTGCAACTCCATTCTGTTGCGGTGTGTATGCCATTGTTAGCTGCCGTGCAACTCCATTTTCCTTGAGAAATACATCAAACGTCTTGTTCACTTACTCTCGCCCGTTGTCGCTGCGAATACATTTTAGCTTCTTTCCAGTTTGTCGTTCGACCAGGTTCTTGTATTCCACAAACTTGCTAAAGACCTCGTCTTTGCCCTTCAGGAAATAGACAAACAATCGCCTGGATTTGTCGTCAATAAAGGATAAGAAATATCGTGAGCCTCCAATTGATCTTGTCTCAAATGGCCCGCATACATCACTGTGAACCAGTTCCAAAAGTTCACACGCACGATTTTCTGTCGCCTTTAGAAACGACTGAACGTGTATCTTGCTTATCATGCACGTTTTGCATGATGCCTTGATAAAAAAAATCCACCTTTTCCATCCCTCGCAATAAATTTTTCTTTGCAGCTTCCTTTAGACTTGCATAATTTAGGTGCCCAAATCGTCTGTGCCATAGCACTCCTTCATCTTCAACAGCAGCAAAACAATTATTTCTCTTGCCTTCAAATAAATACAGGTTGCCAACTTTTTTTGCCTTCAGTATGCATTCACCTTCTTGGACAATCTCCGCCATACTCTGGCACATACAACACATTATTCAAAGTCAATGTCAAAGAATTAGTTTCCAGCTTAACTTCTCCTTTGCCCTCGGCCTTTAGAAATCCCGCATTAGCCAAACTGATCATCTCCGTATGTGCCTCAAGCCTCGAAAACAAATCCTTATTGCAACACATATGGCTTGTTGCACCTGAGTCCAAGCACCATTTCGTTTTCTGGAAACTTCCAGTGTCCAATGCATTCAGCAAGCTAAACTGTTTGTTTCGCTGTCGTCTATCTGTGTTGTCCTCTCTCTTGCTCTCTTCTCTGTATGCGCTCTCGCTCCGACATTGTGCCTTTACATGTCCCGTTTTTCCGCACTTAAAGCAAGCACCGTTTGCAAATTTTTCCTTTGTGCCTGTCTTTGCCCAACTGTTCTTCTTTTGCATAACTGTAAATGCTTGCGCATTTTCGCTGTATGTGTCGCTATGCCTCTTCGTTCTCCTTCTTCCTTCAACTTTATTCACAGAATTTCGAAACTGGGCAAACTGTCGCGCGTCTCATGGCGACAACGAAATTCTCATAGCCAGCTGGAAGACTGGAAAGCAGAATGATTGCTCGTAGCTCATCGTTCATCTCAATTCCAACTGCCGCTAGATGATCCAAGATTTCACCGAAGAAATTTAAATAACTTAGCATGCTCTGACCTTCTGCAAACGAGCAATTTCTTTAAAGCGATACCTTCGCTGTATATGTCTGCTATGCCTCTTCGTTCTCCTTCTTCCTTCAACTTTATACACAGAATTTCGAAACTGGGCAAACTGTCGCGCGTCTCTATGGCGACAACGAAATTCTCATAGCCGGCTGGAAGACTGGGAAGCAGAATGATTGCTCGTAGCTCACCGTTCATCTCAATTCCAACTGCCGCTAGTTGATCCAAGATTTCACCGAACAAATTTAAATAACTTAGCATGCTCTGACCTTCTCTAAACTGAGCAATTTCTTGTAAAGCGATACCTTCCGCAATGGTCCACTGGGCTGATGAACTTCTTTCAGTTTTGTCCATGCCTCATATGCCGTTCCACAGTTCTTGACATATCCCAGTTGCGATGGCTTTACACTCAATGTGATCATAGCCAATGCCTTTTGATTTAATGCTGGCCAGTTGACGCCTTCACCGGCGTTTGACACTGTTAAATCGCCCGACGCTACTTTCCATAGCTCCGCATGCACCAAAACACTGCGCATCTGTATGCTCCAAGAATCATAATTCTTTTCCTCAAGTTTTTCTATTTGGTACATGGCACTCATTTTGCTAATGTGTGTCCCGCAATATAAGCCGAAACGCGACTGTTTTTCAAACAACCTTGAGTTCGCAACTCTTTTAGTTTACTTCACACGAAAACACCTTTTATCAAACTAGACATAGACCGTTGACTATATCAAATCATTTGATATAGCAGGGTTCGGAATTGCTCTTTGCTCACAGCTCTCGGGAGCCAGCTCTCGCTCTCAGCTCACTACACTCGGCTCCTGGCTCTGAGCTGAGAGCCACAGCTCGGGAGCCGGGAGCTATCATTCGGCTCTCGGCTCGTGAGCCACAACACTCGGCTCTGAGCTGTGAGCCACAGCTCGTGAGCTGGGAGCCATCAACCGGCTCTCGGCTCGTGAGCCCCAGCACTCTGTTCTACGCCGGGAGCCACAGTCTGTGTGGCTGCCATGTTTGTTTTGCATCACAGTTCAAGACATATTGCGTTTTTATTCTTTAGCATTGATCCTCCATGGCGATTGTCGCGGTTCAGTATTGTCATAAACAGGGCAACGTAGTTCTGTGTTGACATTGAAAAGCAGTTTCTTAAGTAATTAGCGGTTTTTTTACCATGGAGATCCCTTCGCTGCGAATGGCGCTCATGTATTGATCCTGGCACTTTCCACTGGTTTGAAGTACATTTTGCTTGGCATAGTTACCATTTTTGATCCTCTTTGGTATTTTTCCGCGATTGAATGACTTGCAGTAACGGAAAGGGGTTTGAAACGATTCTTATGACCTTGGCCATATTCTTTAGCATTGGTCTTCCATGGTGTTTATCGCGGTTCAGAATCGTCAAATTGATGGCAATGTTATTATTATATGTGTGGTCATTTGAAAACTTAAAAAGCAGTTTCTTAAGTATTTAGCGGTCTTATTACCATGGAGATCCGTTAGCATCAAATTGCGCTCATGCATTGATCCTTCCAGGATTTTTCACTTGATTGGTGTTAACGTTCTTTATTTTTACCATTTTTAATCCTTCGCGATTTTAAAAGTCGACAGTCACGGTAAATGGGTTAGAATAACTCGCGAACCACACAGACTGTGGCTCCCGGCGTAGAACAGAGTGCTGGGGCTCACGAGCCGAGAGCCGGTTGATGGCACCCAGCCGAGCCGAGAGCCGAATGATAGCTCCCGGCTCCCGAGCTGTGGCTCTCAGCTCAGAGCCAGGAGCCGAGTGTAGTGAGCTGAGAGCTGCTCAGTGCTCCCGGCTCCCGATCAACAGCTCTCGGCTCTGAGCGAGAGCCAAAAAAAGAGCGAGCGCTAGGCTAGGCGAGCAATTCCGAACCCTGATCAAAACCCGATGATTACTTTATTACTGTGACCTGGGCCCATAACCTGTTGAGGCAGGATTAACTTTGTCAGGCAGTGGTAACCAAAAGGATTGGGCAGAAGAATAAAATGCGTGTGTTCGGTTTGAAAGTTTATTGGCGAGTGCAGAGCAAACGCGGTTTCCATTTAGCGTTCGCCTCTACTTCTTATCCAGCAAGGCGCTGAATACAAATACATATATAATAGCTATACAGCTTTCTGAGAAAACACAAATTAATCCAATATAAAAATTAAACTCAGGGAGAAACCGAAATCGTTTATGATTTTTGTGTTTCTCTCAGTGAGAAACACTTTGAAAAAAATGTGTTGAGAGTTATTCCGGACCTTTGATATAAACATATTTTTACTTACTTTAATTACGCATTACAAAATTGCTGCCCCGATATTCCTCCTCAGCCGGATTCTGGCTCCGGCTGTCGGCCCCCATACCAGCTCTTATACCAGATTTTATATGGGATGTCACGAAATCCGGACACCGCCGCCAGCGGTCAGACAAAAGTGTCCAACTGAGCGGAAGGCTGTTTTGGTAAGCCAGGCTTACTAAGCCTTATGGCAGGCGGTATGGACTATACATGGCGGTTTTATCACCCAAAAGATCAAAAGAAAAAAATATATTTCGTTTTTTCACTTTTATATATACATTTGTTTCTATACATTACCACCAACCAACGTAACATCACAACACATCTTTAGAATGTGTTGAAAGAACTCTGAAATTTTTTTTTTTATATAAACATACCTTTACTGGGATTTGAACTCGAGACCGTACGCTTCTCAGTCGAATGCTCTAGCTCAGTGCTACTGTTGCTAAGATTAAAAACCGAACTATCAGCGGTGTCACAGAAATCTCTTCCAACCAAATTCCAACCCAAAACCAATTCTCGGTGTCACAGAAATCTCTTTCGGTTGGTTTCAAATCTCTCGTGTTTTGTCGGGAGATTTAGCTAAATTCACCAACCAAACAATTTCGATATGCAAAATTTGTTTTGGAAATGTGAACAACACTATTTTTCTGCATAGGTTGTATCAAATTAATTAAATATTTTATTTGTTTTAATATTAAAATTTGTTTTAATAAAAACTCTACTAATGCTGCGTAAAAATTAAAACCTGCCAACCACAGCGCCCTCAAGTTATGGAGTCGCCATCTGTGTACCAACATTGGCACCAACAAGATCTTAGAGTTGTCAAGTTATATTTTATGATTGGCGCAAAAATATTTTTTAAATTTTGCATCTTATTTTTGGAGAATATGACTTAAATTTGAATTATAATTTAAAAATGCATTATAAAACATATAACACTATCAAAAAATTGCATTTAAACATCAAATTAACTCATAACTAGAAGATGGGAAATTTTTTTGTGAGAAAGGGCAACCCTGTTAACAGATTGGATAGAAATGTCCCATTAGCATGGACACAAACCTTCCAACTCGATTTTCATATAAGAAAACGAAATCTCTTGAAGTTTTGGGACACCGACGGATTTTTCGAGCGTTTTGCAAACCAACCAAGGCCAAAATCTCTAGAGATTTTTGTGACACCCCCGTATATGTATATATATTTGAAATATTTTATAAAGTTCTCATTTAAAAATTTCTTACCATAAGCGTTGTATACGCATATCTACTTATTTAACTTTAATCAGGAAACGTAACGATTGTGCATTCGCACTAAAAAAAAAATGCGTCGTGTCGACTGACTGACGCGTCTGCTGATTTAGAGTCTGCAGAGTCGGGTAAACGATTGTCGGCGGATAAAAACCGCAAAGTACCGAATGCTTAACGCAAAACGCACGTATGCTCATGAAATATTCCTTATTGACCGTACTAGAATCTGGCAGCTTAATTTGGGGGGATAGTGCTTCGGTCTTGGTGTCATAACCCTAAAAACATGCTTCTTCATCAGCTATGACCCTATTAAGCGTCTTACTTAGGGAGAAAAATCGTACGATGACATCTGTCCAAAAGATGCAATAAGTAGGGGAGAGTGGGGGGTTGTGATCATAGTTTTGTTTTTTGAACATAACTTCGCCAAAAATCAATATTTTTCGTTCTGTAAATTTTGTATTTTAGGTAAAAGATGCACAAAACTTTCCTCATCACTAGTTTTAAAAAATAAAATGTTGGGGTTTTTTTATTTCATATTGAAAAAAAGTGATTTTTTGACATTTCGAAAATTTGTGGGGGGTTGTGAGCCACCCATCTAAATGTTCAAAATTCGTGTTTTTAAGCCATTATTTTTTATTAAATGAAAAAATGATCAATTTTTCTCATATTATGAATTAAGAAATATCAATGAAGAGTGAAAATTGATTGACGGCATCAGGCTTGTTTTCTTTTATATACGAGCACTATTTGCTTGTGGCTGTTCTTTTGTTTGCCTTTTTTAATGTTTTTTTTTACTTCTTTGGAGAGTTTACGCGTCATTGCAATATTCTTTTTGAAAGTCAAAACCGATTTTTTTTCAAAGTGGCTCACAAATCCCCATATCTCACTTTTTTTTGGTGACGTCACATAACCAAAAAGAAATTGTTACAAAAAACAAACATATTTCTATCAAAAAGGCAATTGACCAAAGATATTTCCCTCATACTTACTTTTGTCCTTACGAAAAAAATTTTGTATAATATTCACAAGTCGAAAATGAAAAAACAAAACTTTCTTTTTGAAAAAAAAGTCGAGTTCTGGTTCACGAACTTAAAGAAGGTATAGACTGATAGGTTGCTTGCCAAAAGTTAGGTAATAAGAAGGGAGACCCATGACATAAACAAAAAGTTTAAATATATTTTTTTTGTGGCCAATATTCGAGTGGCTCACAACCACCAGCGGCTCAGAACCCCCCATTCTCCCCTAGGTATATATGTTGAGAGAAGGTGTACCAACATAAAAAAATAGTATCCTGCCAAATTTAAAAGTTGGTCTTTTTTAAACAAACCTTATTTATCTCTCTGCCATTCCCATCATTTGACGGTTCCAAATCATCCAAATCAGTAAAGGTCTTAATTTTTATCTTGGGGGATCAACAAAGGGAAACGACGTAGAATTTACAAACTTTAGATATTGCCAAATGGTTAAAAAAATGTAGCCGTTTGTGGTGCAGCAGGAAGTGTGTTTGCCTTCTGTGCCGGAGGTTGAGGGTTCGATCCCGCCTAGGAACATCTAATAAAAAGTTTTTCTTTCTTTAAAAACTTTTACACAACCGCGGTGTTACATTTTCTGTGTACACTCTGGTATAGCTGTACGCTTCGGTCTGGCTGATGGTTATCCTTAACAGACTTGCCGGGTGGTTAACGCAAATGGCCACTCCGATGGTTGTCCCAAATCGCTTGGCGGATAGCTGACATTTCAAGTATAAGTTCGGATATTGCTGTGCGGATCGGTCAGTCAGATGTTTACCGTTAGCCGAATGCCGGATGGTTATCCGAAAATGTGCTGGCCTATGGCTGTTCCGAAATAGCCTGGCGGATGGTTGGCATCAGTGGCGTACGCGGGGGGGTTTGGGGGTTGGACCCCACCCCCCCAACAAAAATTTTTGTTCTGAAAACCCCCCTGAAAAAATCCTGCGTACGCTACTGGTTGGCATATTATGAATAACCTCTGGTATTGTTGTTCCGATCGGCCTGTCCATTGGGTTACCCTTACCTGAATGCCGGGTGGTTAATGGTAAAGGGCCTGGCCGATGGCAGTCCCAAAACCCCCTGGCGGCTGACTGACAATTTGTGTGCGAACGTCTGACGTTGCTGTGCTGATCGGCCAGTCCGATGATTACTCCTTAGCAAACTGCCGGATGGTTGACTTAAATTGTACGAGCATCTGGGGGTACTGTGCCAAACGGGTCACCGGATGCTTTGCTTTTGGCAGCACCCGACAAAAAAAAAAACTACTGGGATATTTAGCTTTCAGCATTTATTCAATTAAATACCTACCACTAACAAATATAAAAAAATGAGAAGCACATTAAATTTTCAATTCAATGCGAGCAAACATCAACTTCTAACTGAAGGCAAATGAAAATGGGGACACTCAAAAACCACGTGATTTTTTCATGTTCCCCTTTGTTTTCCTAATGGTTATTTATTGCTTTTCGCTGATTCTCTGTTCGGGTATTATATCACATTTTGGTTTCCAAAAGCACAGGTGCTGCATGCGTGCCATTAGAAGGGACGTTTGCATGTTACGCAAATTGTATGCCTTCCAACATACTGCAAAAGGAACATGCTTGCAAAAAACGAACGATCTTAAATCGTTCGGGTCCCACTTCCCATTTATGGTTCCTATAGCACGATGGCTGCATGTGTGCCATTAGAAGGGAGATTGCAAGGGAGATTTCGCATTTCCAAACCACTGCAAAAAGGAACGTGCATCCGATTTCATAGAGATTGTATGCCGTCTTTCTAACTGCTAAAACTGATAGTGCATTCTTCCTCGTAAAAAAGAACAGTGCCAGATAGCATTCTTTTGGGAACCACGTTCCGTAAAGTCCGGCTGGGTGGCGGTAGACACGCATATATGTAAACCGGTGTCCGGCAAAACACACATGCTTATTTTGCCTTTGCATGTATGCGTTCAGACACGCGAGAGCGCTCTCAGTTAGCACATGTTTGTTATTGCAAAAGAGAGCAGTGTACGCTCGTATAGTGTCTGTGTATCGACGCCGCTGCTAAAGAGGATGGAAGTTGCTACTTGTACACACAGAAAATTTAAAGGTGCCGGACACTGATGTAAACACAAGTATTGTGGCGCGGAGTTTTAAAATAAGAAGGGCAGCTATACAAGAACATTAAAAAGACTGAACAATTTTCATTGGAGCAGATCTTCCTGATTACTTCGAGAAAATACATCACCTTTAAAATGCGTATCAACTTTTTTGGATCGGTTCAAATCGGGAAAATCGATTTAAAGTTTTTCATACGGTAGCAATCAAGTAGCACGGCCGGTCATTTGAAACGCTGTAACTCCGTTAGTTTTACTCGGATTGACTTCAAATGTGTACACAAAATTCTCGACATGTTGTTTATTCAGGAAAGAAATAAAAAAAAAACGAGAAAGGCAAAGCTAACTTCGTCTGTACCGAAGTTTTGATACACTTGAAATAGCTTGTCTCAACGGTTAGCGACTTCGACCAAAATTCGCAGATCAGCTTAAAAACATTACATATTACCCATGACCGTGTTTGAGAGCAGTAATATTGAGAACAAAACAGTTTTTCTTACTAAAATTCATTTTCCGAACGAACATTTGTATGGCAGCTACAAGAAGTGGTCATCCGATCCGGTCGGTTCCGACATATTAGCAGCGTGCAGTAAAAAGAAGACTCTGTGCAAAGTTTCAGCTCGATAGCTACAAAACTGAGGGACTAGTTCGCGTAGAAACAGACAGACGGACAGACGGACGGACGGACAGACGGACGGACAAAGCTTAATAGACTCAGCTCGTCATGCTGATCAAGAATATATATACTTTATGTGGTCGGAGATGATTCCTTCTATGCGTTGCAAACTTCTGGGCAAAATTATAATACACTTTTCAAGTGTATAATGAAAAAAAAAATGAAAAAAAAAAAAAATAATTTTAAACCATACCCCCCCTTAACAAAAACTCGATGACAAAATGACTCTTAATGACTCACCCTTTAGAAGGCTGCATGATTGCAATCAAATAGGGTTGTCGGATATTTCAAAAATACTTATATCATTTCGATATTAATATTTGGGTGCCAAAAAGATCGATTTTATCGATTTAAAAAAAAACCCTGATATTAACAATAAATAGGTCTTCTGAGGTAATTCAGGAGTTATTTAAAGCTTAAAAAATATAGATTTAATGTATCCTTATAAAAGTCAATCAAAGATATTTATTATACACTTGAAAAGTGTATTATAATTTTGCCCAGAAGTTTGTAACGCATAGAAGGAATCATCTCCGACCACATAAAGTATATATATTCTTGATCAGCATGACGAGCTGAGTCGATTAAGCTTTGTCCGTCCGTCTGTCCGTCTGTCCGTCCGTCCGTCTGTCCGTCTGTCTGTTTCTACGCGAACTAGTCCCTCAGTTTTGGAGCTATCGAGCTGAAACTTTGCACAGAGTCTTCTTTTTACTGCACGCTGCTAATATGTCGGAACCGACCGGATCGGATAACTACTTCTTGTAGCTGCCATACAAATGTTCGTTTGAAAAATGGGTTTAAGTGAGAAAAAATGGTTTGTTCTCAATATTATCGCTCTCAAACACGGTCATGGGTCTATTCGTTCCATTAATTTAAATTCAAAAACTTGTTTTCAGAACTTCTTATGTTATAAATGAAGTAAAAAACGAAAGAGGCAAAGCAAACTTCGTCTGTACCGAAGTTTTGATACACTTGAAATAGCTTGTCACAACGGTTAGCGACTTCGACCAAACTTCGCAAATCAACTTAAAAACATGACATATTACCCATGACCGTGTTTGAGAGCGATAATATTGAGAACAAACCAGTTTTTCTCACTTAAACCCATTTTTCAAACGAACATTTGTATGTCAGCTACAAGAAGTAGTTATCCGATCCGGTCGGTTCCGACATATTAGCAGCGTGCAGTAAAAAGAAGACTCTGTGCAAAGTTTCAGCTCGATAGCTCCAAAACTGAGGGACTAGTTCGCGTAGAAACAGACAGACGGACGGACAAAGCTTAATCGACTCAGCTCGTCATGCTGATCAAGAATATATATACTTTATGTGGTCGGAGATGATTCCTTCTATGCGTTACAAACTTCTGGGCAAAATTATAATACACTTTTCAAGTGTATAATAAATATCTTTGATTGACTTTTATAAGGATACATTAAATCTATATTTTTTAAGCTTTAAATAACTCCTAAATTACCGCAGAAGACCTATTTATTGTTAAGATCAGGGTTTTTTTTTTAAATCGATAAAATCGATCTTTTTGGCACCCAAATATTAATATCGAAATGATATAAATATTTTTGAAATATCCGACAACCCTATTTGCTTGCAATCATGCAGCCTTCTAAAGGGTGAGTCATTAAGAGTCATCATGTGCTCGTTACTGGACGAGAAATTGGTTACCACCAAAGAAGAAATTGATAGTATCAAGGCGGAAGTCTCTGAAGTACATGGTATGGTTAAAAAGTTGACGAAAGTTAACCCTCTAGTGCCCAAGACCGCCTCTAGACGGGTAAGGTTAAAAACACCGTTATTTTATTCTTTTCATTCCTTTTGACTCGGTTTTGCGTTTTTTCTAATTCGGGGAAGTCCAAAAATTAAGTTCGTTGCGTTTGGAATACATACTAGAGCTTGCGCAAGCTGCTGTAGTCATTTGAAGCAGAAAATTTGTGCAACTCGGACGAAATAATTATTTTGTAAAAAGTGCAAAATATAAATATTTTTTAAAAATATTATAAAAAGTTTGCTGTTGGAAAAAAAATTGTACCGTTTTGTTGATAGTTTTAAGGACTCAAAATACGAAACCCACACTAAAAATAAGTTTTGGTTAGCTTTCTATTGCTTTTATAAGGTCTTGGGACAATTCGGGAAAAAAATTATAAGGAATGTTTGAAAGTGGAACAACCTGTGACATATTTAAGTACAAATTATCACCCTCAAGTTCGATTGAATCCTATTCACCTCAAGCACAGAAACGCAAACGCAAAGCGCCTGCTGAGCATAATATTATGTTAAAGAAAGCACAATAGCTGAATGTGTAGGATCTGTTTGAGCTATCGACCCAAAATCACCGCTTTTCAAAAAGATGTTGTGGCGCCAAACGAACCTATGGATAAATCTGCAATATCCTTTACTGAGGCTGACCTCGGAGTACTTAAAAATCTGGATACGCCATTCAAGTGTTTTCAATTCTTTTTGAATGATACTATATTGAGCATATCACCCAGCAAACAAATTTGTGTGCTGCCGAAAAGGATGTCAATACCAATTTAAAAATTCGACAATTTATTGGCATTTTATTTTTGATGTCAATTTTTCCCTACCCAAATGTTCGTTCATATTGGGGGGAGTACGCATTTGGAACAATTCAGAACACAATGTCAAGTTTCAGTCAGTTCCGATGCGCCAACGCTTATCTGTGGATAAACAAATGTGTGCAACGAAGATGAAGACCTTTCTAAGACAATATTTACCAGACAAACCACACAAATGGGGAGTGAAATTCTTCAATTTGTGTGACTCTTCTGGCTTTTGCTATAATTTCGAGATATATTGTGGAGCAGGTGACAACGTTGTTCAAACTGGCTCACCAGATCTTGGTGCGGCAGCAAATGTAGTTGTTCGATTTTCACGCAATGTTCCGGATTTCAAAAATCAAATTTTTCTACTTTGACAATTATTATACTTCCTTGCCGCTTCTTGTATATCTCAAGTCCCGGGGAATATTTTCTTTGGGAACTATTCGCTCGAATCGCATTCTAAATAGTAAGCTGTCATCTGACAGCGACCTCAAGAAACAAGTGCGTGGATATTCTACAGAATTTTGTGGATCTATATCAGGAGTCGAACTGTCTTCGACGATTTGGAAGGACAATAAGGCAGTACGACTTGCTTCGACTTACGCAAGCCTTTCCTGAATGAAACGAATTCAAAAGGTCAGGTTTCACGTTTTGTTCGTTCCGAAAAAAAATACGTTGACATAAATTGCCCAAATGTTATCCACGAATACAACAGCCACATGGGTGGTGTCGACATAATTGACGGACTTATTGGTCGATATAAAATTCCCGTAAAGAGCAACAAGTATACAAATCGACTATTTACACATATGCTTAATTTAGCCATGGTAAACGCAGCCCGACATTAATAACACAAAATGCCAATTGCCAAACTTCCGATCGGAGGTCGCACATTCCAGTTCGAATTGCTCGCGAGCGAGCCTAGCGCTCGCTCTTTTTTTGGCTCTCGCTCAGAGCCGAGAGCTGCTGTTCGGGAGCCGGGAGCACTGAGCAGCTCTCAGCTCACTACACTTGGCTCCCGGCTCCCGAGCTGGGAGCCACAGCTCGGGAGCCGGGAGCTATCATTCGGCTCTCGGCTCGTGAGCCACAACACTCGGCTCTGAGCTGTGAGCCACAGCTCGTGAGCTGGGAGCCATCAACCGGCTCTCGGCTCGTGAGCCACAGCACGTGAGCCGCTCGGCTCGTGAGCCCCAGCTCTCTGTTCTACGCCGGGAGCCACAGACTCTGTGGTTCGCGATTTATTCTAACCCATTTACCGTGACTATCGACTTTTAAAATCGCGAAATAATACCAAAGAGGATTAAAAATAGTAAAAAATGAAGAACGTTAACACCAATCAAGTGAAAAATCCTGGAAGGATCAATGGATGAGCGCAATTTATAGCTAACGGATCTCCATGGTAATAAGACCGCTAAATACTTAAGAAACTGTTTTTCAAGTTTACAAATGACCACACATAATAACATTGCCATCAATTTGACAATACTGAACCGCGATAGATACCATGGAAGACCAATGCTAAAGAATATGGTCAAAATCATAAGAATCGCTTTAAACCACTTTCCGTTACTGACAAGTCATTCAATCGCGAAAAAATACCAAAGAGGATCAAAAATAGTATCTATGCCAAGCAAAATGTACTTCAAACCAGTGGAAAGTGCCAGGATCAATACATGAGCGCCATTCGCAGCGAAGGGATCTCCATGGTAAAAAAAAACCGCTAATTACTTAAGAAACTGCTTTTCGAGTCCGCAATTGACCACACATTATAACATTGCCATCAATTTGACAATACTGAACCGCGATAAACACCATGGAAGACCAATGCTAAAGAATATGGCCAAGATCATAAGAATCGTTTCAAACCACTTTCCGTTACTGACAAGTCATTCAATCGCGGAAAAATACCAAAGAGGATCAAAAATTGTTACTATGCCAAGCAAAATTTACTTCCAACCAAGTGGCAAATGCCAGGATCAATACATGAGCGCCATTCGCAGCGTAAAAAAAACCGCTATTTACTTAAGAAACTGCTTTTCGGAGTCGTTTTGAAAAGTTGTGCGAACGCAAGCGAAAAATGTGATAAAAACAACAGGATATGGGCCCGACTCGAAAAGCAGTTTCTTAAGTAAATAGCGGTTTTTACGCTCGAATGGCGCTCATCATTGATCCGGCATTTGCCACTTGGTTGGAAGTAAATTTTGCTTGGCATAGTAACAATTTTTGATCCTCTTTGGTATTTTTCCGCGATTGAATGACTTGTCAGTAACGGAAAGTGGTTTGAAACGATTCTTATGATCTTGGCCATATTCTTTAGCATTGGTCTTCCATGGTATCTATCGCGGTTCAGTATTGTCAAATTGATGGCAATGTTATTATGTGTGGTCATTTGTAAACTTGAAAAACAGTTTCTTAAGTATTTAGCGGTCTTATTACCATGGAGATCCGTTAGCTATAAATTGCGCTCATCCATTGATCCTTCCAGGATTTTTCACTTGATTGGTGTTAACGTTCTTCATTTTTTACTATTTTTAATCCTCTTTGGTATTATTTCGCGATTTTAAAAGTCGATAGTCACGGTAAATGGGTTAGAATAAATCGCGAACCACAGAGTCTGTGGCTCCCGGCGTAGAACAGAGAGCTGGGGCTCACGAGCCAGGGCTCACGTGCTGTGGCTCACGAGCCGAGAGCCGGTTGATGGCTCCCAGCTCACGAGCCGAGAGCCGGTTGATGGCTCCCAGCTCACGAGCTGTGGCTCACAGCTCAGAGCCGAGTGTTGTGGCTCACGAGCCGAGAGCCGAATGATAGCTCCCGGCTCCCGAGCTGTGGCTCCCAGCTCGGGAGCCGGGAGCCAAGTGTAGTGAGCTGAGAGCGAGAGCTGGCTCCCGAGAGCTGTGAGCAAAGAGCAATTCCGAACCCTGTTTTTTAACTTCGACGTGTTCTAGTGTGCAACACAGTGAATAGCGTGCGTACTTTGCCTGCAACAAGGTAGTGATCCGGTTATATATTGGCACCTGCTCCGTCTACAACACTCGATGAATGCAGTCTGTTTGATTTTGACTCAGTTGATCAAGGGACTTCCAGTTCGCTATATGGATGTCGCGATGTAAAAATCTGCTACAACTAACGATTATAATACTGCCCGCACCGAAGTCTGCCCATTACTGCAGGTTGTTCCATGAAAGCTTAATCAGGTCCTCTGTCGTGCCGATTTTCGCTTTAAAATCGCCCATCACGATCTTAATGTCATGATCTGGGCCGCTCTCGTATATGTGATTTAAGCACTCATATAATTCTTCTATAGCCTCAATTCTAAGAGCGATTAGTCAGTCACTTGTCAACTCGTGTGAAGCTGATGACAGAGAAACGTAGCTGATGACAGAGAAACGTAGTCTTTTGCTGACTACGAAGTCGCACCCAAATCGTTGCTTGGCTAGATGTCCGCTGTAGTAGATCTCCCAGGGTGCATTAGTTGATGATCTTCCCATCTTGCGCCCCTGTCCAATCTATCGCGTTTCTTGAAGCGCGGGGACGTCCGATAAATATATCTCAAGGACATCCACCAACTGAATATCATCACATTACCGTTGAGGCTGCGAACATTCCAGGTGCAAATCGACGTCTTTAAGTCGTTTGCGTAAGTCGTCGTTAAAGTTGATCAAAGGGGGTCGTCTTCAAATTGGGGTTTTTGCAAATCATCCTCACTTACCTACAATTCAAGATAGAATTAATTATTTTATTAGGCACACCTTAGCAGAGATTAGCTACAAAAATTTTGGATAGCAATGGACTTGTTGAAGAAGAGTGAAATCAACAAAGTCTGATGATTGGGAGGATTGGCAAATCCTTGAAACTGTACAGAAGGGACAATCCATTGCTATCCTAAAATGTTGTAATTAATCTCTGTTGATTTGTGTTGATTATTAAATTATATTTAACCGTTGAACCTGAGCCGGCTAAATCAAACTTTGACTTTACTTTCCAAATTGTAAGAACTATTTAGAAAATTTATTTAAATTAAGAAAAGACAACAGATTTGAATTAAGCAAAAGAAACGATTATTTAATACTTTAAAAGTGTTGACATATACATAACACCGCAACAAATGTTTAATAGCTTTGTTTAAGTGGATCTAAACATATTCATTTAACGGTATACTTTCATGTTTTAGAATTATTTAACATTGGAATTTCAATAAAACACTGCATTGTCGCGAATTTCCACAAAATTATATTGTGAAAAGATACTCCACATAAAAGGAATCAGCGCACCAGGTCCTCGGGATTGAACATACCCTAAAAAAGAGTATATTTTTTTTTAAAATATAGTATTCGATATACAAAGCACTAGTTTACAGAAAAAATTTACATTTGTTGCCTCTATTTTGACAGTCTCTGTGTTGGGACGCTAACTCGAAATTTAAGTAAAATATATTTTATGTCTTATTAGAATTTGGTTTAGCTATTAAATATTTTCTCCATTCTTTCTGTTTCTTCACTTCTTAAAATGAAGAAAAGGGTGAGCACTAGTTTACAGCCAAAAATTCCCATTTCTACTGAAATTTTTTTATAGTGTAATTTGGAATTGTGATCTCAAAAAATTTTTTACGGCTCCGTTTTCGAAATATGATTTATTTTCATTTTTGGGTAGGTGCTCTTACGATTTAAGCCATATCAGACTTCTTAATTGTCAGACAGAGTCAAGCAAGACATGAATCGAAAGGTAATTGAACTGCCAGTAATTGCGTAGAACATTGTTTTAAAATCGGTAGAGTAGTTTAAATACAATAACCAAAAATGTTTAAAAAAAAAACGATTTTTTGCTGGAAAATGCGAGAAATTTCATTTTTGAACGCCTGGAAAAATATAAAAAAAACCAAAAAAAAAAATTTTTATTTTTTGTACTAAAGAATCGCACTCCTACGAAGAAAACCAGATAACGATTATCAAAATCAATGAACAAACACAGCAGCTGTGAGCAATTTAGTGCAAAAAAATGTGGTATTTTCGTGATTATTCAAAAATAAATTTCCGTTTGCTTCGACTTTTGTTCGCTTCTGACCAAACGACAAAGAAAATTACGTTTATTTTTTGTGAACACACAAAATACTCAAATTTGACTGTTAGTTCTTCTACTCAATTTGATCCATCATCGGTACGTGTGACACGATTTTCCTCATTAATACCTTATTGACTTTGTAAAAGTACGATTCTTAAGTAGAAAAAATAAAAATAATTTTTTTTCGATTTTTTTATATTTTTTTCTATGCGTTTAAAAATGAAATTTATTGCATTTTTGAGCAAAAAATTTAATTTTTTGAAATATATTTGGTCGTTGAATCAAAACTATCTAACCGATTTTAAAACATTGTTCTACGCGATCGTTGGCAGCTGAACTACCTTTCGATTCATATCTGGCTTCACTCTATCTGACAATTATGAAGTCAGATTTGGCTTAAAATGTAAGAGCACCCACCGCAAATGCGAAAAAATAGATATTTCGAAAACGGAGCCATGAAAAAAATTTTTAAATGATTTTTGAGATCACAATTCTTAACTACACTACAAAAATATTTCAGTTGAAATGGGTCATTTATTTTTTTTATTTTTGTGAACTAGTGTTATTTCCAATAAACACATAATATACAACACTAAATTCTGTATGTTAGTAGTAGTTTTACATAAAAGTTTTTAAATTGCAAACATCGAAACATTGTATTGATGACAAAAAGAAAAACCTTAGTACATTCACTTGTTAAAAGTAAAATTGGCTATACAGCCCTCCAAAGGGGCCAAGCCAAGCTTCTCACACAATACATTCACTTAAATGCTCATAACTTCAATATTTATCTATATTGTTATTTCATAAATACACGATTCTAGAAATTTATCCTTTATCCTTTAATTGTATACGTTGCTGGACGATATGTAACATTTCAAGCACGAAATATATATAAAAACAACGTGCCAAAATTTAACTAAAATTATAAATCAAGCGCGTCAATTAAAAAGTTTTTATACTCTTGCAGAGGGTATATTAAAATTGTCCAGATGTTTGTAAAGCAGAAAACAGAAAGAGAGACAGCAAAAGTCAATGCAATATAACGGAACTTTTATCAAAACAAAACGTGCAATATTAATATCGCTTACTTACTTCAAGACTGACATAACTCAAATTAATCGATTCTGTGAAAAACGCGTTTTTTAAAACTTGGTGAAAAAATCTTGAAAAGATTTTTTAATTCTGTTTTTTTTTTTGTATTTGGTGTTCAAAAAAAATGTCGACCTCCAAATAAGGGTATTCAAAAAAGAGGTGTGTTGATGGTTTGATGCCTTCCGGAAGTCGCCAATGCATAGCTTAGTTTAATAAAAACTATCAATTTAGTGGAAATGTGCCGATAAAAGCCTTTATAACGCCGAAGTCAAGCGCCGGATTAGGAAGTGGTGTGTGAATGAATGATAGGGCGTTCAATTACCTTCCAAGAAAACTTTACCTTTTCATAATGAACGAATCTATACTGAAGATAAACACATTTTTCTAAAGGTACTTTTTCTCCCAATCTAAAAACTAGCTTTTCAGCAAGTTCTCGAAAACGGCACCCCTAAAACAATTGTGGAATGGATTTTTGGACTGAACGGACGGATTTACATAAGAAATGCCTACCAAATGTTCGAGATCGCAAAATTTTTATTATTTTGTAATCTAGTGTTGGTGGAAATTTTTTTTGTATTCGATTTAAATGATAATCGGTTCAGTATAAGTTGAGAAAAACTGCAAACCAATTTGAAAACCGTAGTTTCGAAACTGTTTCTGGATTTACCGGGTTTTAATAAATAAAAATATTTTTGATTGAAATTTTTTTTGTCAGAGATACTTCAAACGCTATACTAATACAAGTATATGAAATAAATAAACCAACTTTCTTATTAAGCGCATTGGCAGAGCCGAAGCTAACTTTCCCCTATTTATTAATTATATATCGAGTGTAGCGTTTCAAAATGAATAAAGTAATAGAGGCAACGAATATTCATACATTTTTAAAATTTTGTAAGCTAGGGTAATCTTTAAATATTTTTTAAATAGGAACTTACACGTGCACGCCTCAATATTGAGTCTTTGCTGGCATCGTACGGATGATCCTTTGATGGAATTTCCAGAACTGCTGGCACTGGTGATGTATGAGCATCGATAACGTGTCGAATGAGTTCTGCATGGTTCTGATTGATTAGAATTATGTCTATGTCGTCACGCTTTAAGAATCGTTTGAAGCAGTCTTCAATTTCGCTTACAGCAGTATCTGAAAAGCAAGATTAGTAAGTTATAGAAAACCAAACAGCAAGCTTTAGTGGGTTGCGGGTTCACTGTTTTTTTTGCTCATAACTTGAGAACCGCCCCCGATACATAATGCTAATTCCTAACTATCTCCAGAATGTACAATAAATCTTATTGAAAACTGTGGAAAATATTCTTCTTCTTTCTAAATTGCGGCGTCGGGAAGGGGAGTGGCCAAAATTGAAAACAAACTTATTTTGCCTGCAAGTATAATATAAGAAGTTTATGTCCCATACATCTCAAAACTCTACATCTTACCATCTCTGTGATAAAATAATGTATAATAATGATTTAAATTTAATTTACCCACTACAAGGAAACAAAACACGCAGCGAACTGAGGAAATACAATAAAATAACACTAAACACCAGGGATGCAAACCACTCGGAAATAAGGACTGGTTCGGTTCGGTGGTTCACACACTTTTTGCCGGTTCGGTTCATTGCATGGTTTTCGGGGCTTATTGAACCGCGGTTATGATTCGGTTCGGTTCGGTTCGCTCTTTGTTCATTTAAGAGTATTCAGATTATTCATTAACAAAGACTTAGGTTTTCAGTTAATCGTGTATGTTCAAAATGTTGACGGCAATTTCCGTGTAAAAGTACTCATTTCGTATTGAAATCCTACAACTTTACATATCAAATGACGAATACATCTTTGGTCACTTGATATTGTTTAGAAACTTTCACGGTATAAAATCGACTAATGAAAGCCAAGCGAATCAATATCAATCGTCAAATAATTACAATTTTCTTTTGACCTGATCAAGTAATCTCCGACATATTTGGCACTTCACTTATAAACTTAATCAATTCTTATTCGAAAACCTTAAGTGCATACGGAAATCGACTTCGATATGTAGGGTGTTTATATAATAAACATTTCATTTTTAATAAACTCAAAATTTGACATTTCCATTGGATTAGTTTTATTATACTTGCACATGTGGTTTTCAAAACAACAGGGGCTAATATAGATTTTAAAAAACTTAAAAAAAATTAATTTAGTTTTCACTAAATAATAATGTATCGTAATCCAGGAATATTTTTATCGATATTGGCTTTAAGTCTGATAAATCAAACTCCAATGTGAAAAAATTTCATTCTACTGATACCTGTGTGTGTCAACTGGTTCTCTGTAGTTAAGTTGACTTTCCAGATAAATATTCCAATATTTAATAATCGTTAGGTAAACCGATATTTTACTTTTTCTTGGAATTGAATGAGTATCCGTTATGTTTTCATTAACGTATTGAATTTTGTTGTATCTTATCATTAAATGAGATTTAGCCACATTTTTTCCTTTTTCTAATAGCAGGTTTGATTATTGGAATCTGATAAATCGAATTCAAAAATAGACAGCGCTTTTTTTTCAAAGAGTTGACACTGAGCTATGTTGTCCTCCCTTTTTTCAACCTTAATTTTGCATGCCTACCAGCCATAGAAATACTCATTTTCATTTTCTATTTCAAGCAAATCTCAATTAAAGATAAAAAGTTAACGTTTGAGTATTAAGTTAGTCGACTCCCAACAGATAATAGAATCAAGACTTGGCTTATTACAATTTCGGGTCCTTAGCCATTTTAATAACGTCGATGTTACCAAGTACTCACTATTCGCCATTAATTCAATACCTAGCTGAATTGAACTGAACCGAACATTTTATTTTTCGGTTTTTGGATCCGTTCAGCATATTTGAAAACACACCGTCACTGAACCGAACAAGTTATTATGTTTAAAAATCAAAATTCGGTTTTGGTAGTTATCCGTTCAGCATTGATTTGAAAATATATCGCTATAATTTTACAGGTTCATTTCAGTTAATCAGAAGTATTCGCAGTTGTCCTTGTTAGCAAACAAAGCGTTTCAACATTCATTAAAACAAATTAGTTGGAAAGAACTTAACGGCAAAGATCAACAAATGTAAACAACCGTCGAATATCGTCGTGATGGGTGAAAATAAACAATTTATTTAAGTTCAGCGGCCAAAAATACATAAGGAACGATTGCTAACTTCTCTGTTGCAAAAGTTGTCCTTTTTTGTACACTTGTGTTATAATCGTATGATGCCACGATGACGATTACTACATACTAGGCTCCGTAAAAACGATTACATGAGTGCACACAAGTATCGTAGCGTCGTACTTTTACCTGTAATCATACGATGCCGGAATTACTCGTGCAGGTCTCTACTACTCTACAAAAGATGGTTTTAAACTTACGTAAGGCTTTTTCTACGAAACATAAGCATTAATCTTAGCTAGTCTGTAGACTACCGATAAAATTGATTTTACTTACTCTTGTCCACAACCATGAAATTGGGATGACGATTTTTGTTTATTTCACCAACTCCGCCAAGAAGAAATCCCACACAGGTGTCCTGGAAAAATAATAAAATTATATAAAGCAAACGTAATCATATAGTCGGTTCCACAGAACTTCTAGAGATTTTTTTCTTATTAGAAATTTAGTTATAGTTTAATTTCTTAAATCAGGGCTGCATGTCGCAAAATATGTCTCATTTTCTAGTTATGGGTATATTTGATGTTAAAGCCGGCTATACAGCACCGCGGAAACTAAATATTCCTGGCAAACTTCATATAACCCTCTCGGCCCTAATTTTGACAACTTGTCAAAATCAGCAGATTGTCACTTTTTCGCGATTTGTTTTGACATTGTCTACTCGACTGATCTTTAAATGTTTGGAGCAAAAATTATTCTGCATTTAATTCAACTTAGTGAAAACGATTGCTCTGATATTATCTATCTGAATAAATAGATAAAATTGGTAGAAAATAGTTCAAATAATACAGGGTGGTCCATCTATTGTTTGGAATTTAAACTATTTATAATTTGACTTTAAAAACAACAAATGTCACTTGGAAAACGACTAATATTTAGTCGGTCGACTCACTCTTCATCAATTCTTTTGCCAAAAGTTAAATTTCAATTGTATTACAACTAGCTCCATCTAGTATTTTTACCAAACCTTTCTTCGAACTCTAATACTTGTTGTTGCCCAACTCACCCAAAATCAACTATTTTAATTAGACCAGCATTCCAACTAGTTGTAAGACAGTTTTTTTTTTTGGTTACCAGATGACAATTTCTCTGCAGGGTGTTAAGTCACTGTTAAATCCCTGTTCCTGTTCACCGAAACCATCCCTCTCGTGTGCGTGTGTGTGCCGGGACACTTCACAAAACATCACCATAAAATAAGCATGACATCAGCGTCACGTGACGCTGAAATCAACTTTTACGCCTTCTAAAATCTTCCGTACCGAAATTGATGATTTGCATCAAAAATATTTGATCAAAAACGACAAGTTAATAAAAGGAATTAAAGGAATCTGTTCATAATTCCACTTTGTTTTTCGTATAAAGTTGTGAATTGGGCATATTTCCTTTACAAAAATCAAGGCTGCAATTTCGATTTTACTTAAACCAGATCTAGTAACCGCAGGTATGAATGTCACCTTCCATATAACCTTAAGCTAAGGTCCCACTGGCAAATAATTTGCACAAATTTTAATTTATTGCAAATTATTTGTGTATAGAATATAGGACCATAGTTATACTTTTTGTCGAGTAAAATCGGCAATTATGGCTATTTAGTCAAGTTATAATCCAAACTTTGAGGCACCTTAATTTAACGACAAACGTTAAGGCACTCGGAGCCTGATTGCAATTTTACTTTGTGGGAAGTGCTGAATCTATTTAGTTGAGCAGAAGTGTACGTGTGTATTCGTTTTCACAATTGAGTTAATAAATCCTTGTGAACCTCAGAAGAAGATTAAAGCCTAGAATTTTTGCATAATTTCACAATTTAATTAATTAGTATACGACTGAGGCTTAATCCTTTTATAGACAAGTTTTAATTTGTTTTGATATTCACAATTAAATTCATTTGACCACAATAACAAAAGTATAAATATAAATTTTTGTTGCTTACTTCGTCACCAATAACCGAAATTAATTTTCCTTTAATTGCCGAATGTAATGCCATTGTAATCGAGGTTTTATTCAGATAAACTATTTATTTTCAGTTTGGTAAATAACTCTTCGAAATAGTCAGGCCCAACTCAAGAAAAAATGGTCAGCTGACAACTGTCACGGGATGTAAGTAAATCGACGTAAAAATACCTAGAATATAAATTCACAAGCGACCACCCTAATGCAGGTCTTTATCGAATCGAACTATCGGTAGTGTCAAAGATTGCATAAATAAAGTCAAAATAGCGTCGAGCTGGAACGGTGGAGTATGAAACACGTGAACAATTTGTTTTTGTTTTCGTGCCCACGCATTTTATCACAAAGTGATTGTTTTAGTGACCTTTTTAGGACAGGCGCAGACAGCTGATGATTGAATTGGTATTCATGAAACAGCGTTATACTGTCAACCAGCCTCCTTTATAGTGTTGTGCGTGTCTTGTTTTAGAAAAGTTGTGGACAATATCCATAACTTAACGACCTAGAGCCTGCCTAAAAAAGTTCTATAATATATATATATATTTTATTTTTGGTGGATTT
>JAEIFU010001465.1:0-68290 GCA_018904235.1 Lordiphosa stackelbergi | reverse complement strand
ACAACTTACTTTGGCATTTGGCTGTCAACATGCTGTCAGACATTTAAACAATAAATGACCAAACACTTTTCATTATGTTGCTCTTTGCGGTTACGGCTGCTGTTGCCTGCAACCGACAGAACCGGAGTCCGAGTTGTTGCCTTTGATGCGGCCGCCCGGACAAACAGTGTGGAAAATTCTTACATGCACCGAAAAAATACTTCAAGTTCGATTTCGACACACGCATGATTCGGGCTGTCCTGCCCCCTCGCCCAACCATGATGTGGGTCAAAATGGCAAACACAGAGGTCAAAGTTTTCCGACTGCTGTTAATGTCATAAAAATGTTGCAAAATGTACATGGGAAATAAAAAAGAAAAGTTGCCCCAATCCGCCCCAGCTTTTTGTGTCTGATACAAATGCGAACCCATTTCAAAAATGTTGACACTCAACATAGGGCAATTAAATTCATTTTTCATTCATTTGTTGTGTGTGTGCTGGACACAGTTGGCAGCATTGTTGAAAGTAATTGACAGATTGCGTTGCTAAATTTGAAAGGTATTTTCTTGGCAAAACAGTGGTTAGGGACATGGCAAAGGAATAGCAACCTATGTTAGGCAATTTTCAAATAATCCAAACCAGATGAATTCGTAATTGAGAACAATTTTTTTTGGTAAGCAGGGGTTTCAGGGGTAGAACAGAAACAGTGTTGGAATCAATCAATGTTGCGCATGCCTAAACTCCCTTATACTAAATGAACTAAATATTGGCGCAGACGCTATTTTTTTACTCAGAAACAAGTCAGCTGTTTGCTGTCATTTTCTCCTTCTGAGATCATTCGCACAATCCTCTTCTAGTTCTAGCTAAAGTGCTTTCTTATGTGAAATAAAATTTCAAGTATCTCGTTGTTGACCATCGCTTAAAATCACTAAACAAATATCTTCGTATTGGGCAACTTTTCATCTTCTTGGTTTTACAGTTGACCATTTCTCAACAGGATTAGGTGATATAGTCATAGTTCGTTATAGTTTATTGGTTTATTGAAAAAGCTACCTTCATTTTTTCAATCTATCAAAGAAATCTATAGATCGAGTTAGATAGTTTGGGTGAACGAATGTGATGTGCAATTATGATTTGCTAATTTTTGTGATTGTGATGGATGAGAAAACAGGAAAATTTAATACGTCCTTTAAAATTAGAATTATGACTTTTACGATTATTTTATAAAAAAAAAGAAGAAAGACAAAGCAAACTTCGTCTGTACCGAAGTTTTGATACACTTGAAATAGCTTGTCTCAACGGTTAGCGACTTCGACCAAACTTCGCAGATCAGCTTAAAAACATTACATTTTACCCATGACCGTGTTTAAGAGCAGTAATATTGAGAACAAACCAGTTTTTCTTACTAAAATCCATTTTCCGAACTTACATTTTTATGGCAGCTACAAGAAGTAGTCATCCGATCCGGTCGGTTCCGACATATTGGCAGCGTGCAGTAAAAAGAAGACTCTGGCAAAGTTTCAGCTCGATAGCTCCAAAACTGAGGGACTAGTTCGCGTAGAAACAGACAGACGGACAGACGGACGGACAAAGCTTAATCGACTCAGCTCGTCATGCTGATCAAGAATATATATACTTTATGTGGTCGGAGATGATTCCTTCTATGCGTTGCACACTTCTGAAAATTTTTATACACTTTTCAAGTGTTTAACAAGTTTAGAAAGTCGGTCAAGCCCGACTATAAATACTCTGATACCTCTCTCTCTCTCTCTCTCTCTTTCTCTCTCTCTCTTTTTTATGATTGGGTGAGATGGGTGTTGGGTGGCGGGGGGTGATTCACTTATTTGCTCATAACTGGAGAACCGCTCATCCGATCTTTATCATTTCTTCGGCAAATCGATACATATTGCTAATGACTAACTATCTCTAGAAGGTAAAATCATCTATCTACAAAACTGTGGAGATATGACGTTTTTTCAAAATTGCGGGGGCGGGAGGGGCGTGGCAAAAATTGAAAATAAACTTGATCTGCCTGCAAGTATAAGAAACATTTGTCCCATACATGTCAAACCTCTATCTCTTACCATCTCTGAGATCTAGGTGTTCATACACGACAGACGGACGGACGGACGAGACGGACAGACGGACAAGGCTATATCGACTCGGCTGTTGATGCTGATCAAGAATATATATACTTTATATGGTCGGAAATGATTCCTTCTGCCTGTTACATACATTTGCACTTCGTATATTTTACTCTACGAGTAACGGGTATAAAAATGTGATTGTCCCATTTTGTGAATGTAAAGTCCTAAAGGACCAATCCAAGCTTCTCTCAATCTCTTGGCGTGCGTGCTTAAAATTTTTGCACAAGAGAAAGGGACCTACAATTTTACGCCGAATCCGAAGGGCAAACTCTTTTTTATTAGATGTTCCGAGGCGGGATCGCACCCCCGACCTCCCGCACAGCAGGCCAGCATACTAACCGCTGAGCTACACACCGGCTCTTAAAGTCAAGTATAAGCGATCTTAATTCGAGATTGATTGACTAAGATTAACATTGAGAATATAACCTTGCGTTAAGATTATCTCATCTTGGTCGAATTCTGACAACGTTTCTCTTCGATTCAAGATTATTTTTTTCTCAGTGTTGGAAAATGGGTCTTAGTGAGAAAAACTTTTAGTTTTCAATGTTAACGTTTCTAAACTCGGATCCGATCGTTCGAAAAATGGGTCTTAGTGAGGATTTCTTACTTAGAAATATTTTTCATCTGGGCTGTAGGGCGGCTGCGGAAGCGTTGGTATGCCGGCCTTGGTCAGGTAACTGTTCACAAGAAGTCACTTTTCAAGTTCACTTTGGGACCATCTTCGCCACACATGTTAAATGCTCCGTCACGTCAACACATTGCTTTAACATCTGGGCAATTAACCGAATACTTAGTCGACGGTCTTTGCGCACACGAGTCACATTGTCAGTGTTTGTCGAAGTCAAAGGACTTCCAGCACGGTCTTCATCGGCGACCTCTTTCCGGCTTTCAAAAAAGGCCTGGTGCCACCGAAACACACCACTTCTTGCTAAAGAAACATCTGGGTTAGCCTGCTGAACATATCAAACGTCTGTCACAGAGAATTTAATCGCGTACCACTTGCCGGGTTGCACCACTCACTGAAACACGTCGCACGAAAATTCCTGTCCAGACTCTCCAGGTGGTCGGAGACAACTGACCAGCTCGTTCGTTAGCTTGGAACGCCCTCTACCGAATGCAGTCGGTGCACGCACGCTCCGAAGTACTATCGCGGCGGAAGAAAATCAGTCCTATTACTTTCCGGACAAACCCTGTATAACTTGATATGCCTTCAAACAGATTCGCAAAATTTGGTCAAAACCGGATGACCATCGGTCAAAAAATGAATTTTAGTAAGAAAAAATGTTTGATGTTCTTACGAAATAGCGTTCTTAAACTCTGTTATTAGTATTCGCAAGGGTATTAAACTTAACTTCTTTATATTTGTCGCAAATTTTTTGCTAGGCAATTTTTAAATTTATTTCTATATCATTGGAGCTATTTAAGCCGAGATAGTCGCGAAACTGATTTTTGTGATTTTTGACCTCGAATAACTTACGATGCACACACAAGAGATTTTTTGTGACTTTCGAGACAACTTTTAGAACACCAAAATGAAGGGGTAAAGAATTTTACAGCTTATCATCTCTCATTCCGAGGTGAAACCCTAATTTGACTCAACTACTTAGGAAACACCGATAAGTCTATATTGAAGGAATCGATATAAGAAATATCGATTTTGTGAATGTTGATTTTGATATTTCGTAAATAAGTTTGACAACCACAATGCACAACCATCGGCTTGAAATCATTAAACAAGTCTGTCCCTAAAGTTAGTTAATCCTTTAATGTATGATTTATTGGGCACCAGTATCGCTTGATGGATTTATTTCCTATGTCTCGTTGTTTTAGAACCGCAGACTCAATTTTACCCACATCATTTCACCATTTCACCCATAAATATATCGTCTCCGTCTGCTTTGGCCATGTCAGTGGGCATTAAGTGCCGCGAGCAGGAGACCATTAATGGACTCTAAACACGTTGTTGGAATTCTCGTTTTGTTTCAGCCACAGAAATACAGAGCATAACAACAAATTGCTTCACACACATTAAGAAATTTCCAAATGGCTTTCTCCTCCCTCCCGCTCCGTGGGTCGCCTCGCCAACGCCCACGACAAACGAGGAAAGGTCTCTTCTGGGGCTGTCACAGGGCTTGGCCATAAATTTTGTTTTATTTATGAGCATTTAATTTTTGTAACATTAATTTAAACATAACTGCCAAAACATAAATTAGCTTCCGTTTGAACTAATTATGCCGCCTGCTACACTGCTCCGTGCCGCGTCCCTCGTCTCCTCGGCAATCGCTCAAGCATGAAAATTGTTGACTGCACAAAAGGCAACGGCACAGACACCCCCAACCGCACACATTTAAATAAGTGCGTGTCGTTGTCTCTCTTTCATTTTGGATTTTGTGAGCGCCACGTTTTATCTTTTATTTCGAGGAGGGAAATAGGCGGGGGGAAAGGATCCCTAAGTGCCGTTACACATGCATTGGCCTCCGCTGCATATAAATTTCGTCTGTTTTGCCGCTGCTCTTTTGAACTGCCATCAAAATTAGTTGCTCATCCAAGCAATTAACCAAATGCCAAAACGAATAAAAACTAAAAGAGCAGGGAAATGGTAGGAGAAGTTCCGGCATAAGAAGTGAAATACATTAAGATGAGATATTAAAATTTAAGATACAGATTGATTTACAGCTGTGCTCCTTTCATTAATAAGTTGAGTTCTAAAGGTTTTCCGAATGCCTCTAATGAATATCAAAAGTACTGAAGTAATTCCAAGATGAACTTTTCGGATCTCCGAAGTGGTTCGTTCTTATAAAGGCATAAAAATCGCCCTCTATTTTAATTTTTTCCCTCTTTAGTTTGTTTGTTGCTCTTTTTTAGCCCTGCTCCACTAAGCCCCCAAAACAAAAAACAGCATAATCTAAAAACACGGCAACATAATAATCATAAATATATCAAGAGAAGCTAACTTTCGGCTTGGCATAATAAAATCCAATTAAAAACCAAAGAAAGCAATGTTTACGACCTGCCAGCGGGAGGGTGTGTGGGGGCCAAAGGGCTGTCGGTCTGTCTGAATGTCTGTGTGTCGACGATTGTGTTGAGTTATGTTAATGGGGCTGTCTGCGCCCCCGCAAAGTGGAACCAATGTAGTTTTTATATGTCGGAAGGGTCTTCTTCTTGAGCCAGCTGTTGGGATAGGGGAAAGCGAAAGGGTTATTAGACTAATTACTCAATGCTGATCGGCAGTGGCCTTCTTCAAACTAGACAAAACAACAACCATTTCCAACTAACACTACATAATTCACCAACAGCTGAGCTCCGGAGCACCCCCTCTTCTCCTGCTCCTGCTGTCAGTTGTCAGCGTAAATCTTAAAATTCACGGAGCAGAAAGTGTTGCCAAAGCAAAAGTCTGACCAGACTTTGAGACCAAACCGAGATATATACCAGTGCTTGGCTGCCGTGGCTGAGGGGGCGGGGGGGAGCTTTGCACTTTATTATTTATGGCTGTCGGGTTGAGTACGAATTCATTTTATTTATGAAGCAAGTCAGCCAAGCGACCAACCAAATAGCCAAAGAAAAACAACCAAACCCAATGGCTAACAGACAACTGTGGTTGTCGCAGTCCGGCTACCGAAATGTTAGTAGAAAAATATTAAGTTTTTCGCGAGTGCGAAACTAAAATAAATGGAAAAATAAAAAAAATACTTTTATTTCTGCTGTCTGGTAGCACCGAATGTTTTGAGTGTTGAAAAAATTTGAAACGAAGTTAGGCTGCCTTCACACTGATGTCATGTACTTAATACATGAGACATGATAGTTTAGTATTCCGGTGGTTCGAGTCCCAGTTGATTTTTTATATATTCTTATATTTATTTGTTATTAAGTAAACCAAATCTGGTGTAGTCTTTGGAGTGTACAAGGATGTCCATGTGGCCTGGCGGAGGAAAGAAAGAAGAGTTATCTTTCCAGGGATAAAAATCAACATTACATATCGAGTTCAAATTAATCTCGAACATGCCTAAAATGATCCAGCTTTGGGATTAAATTATGCTCGAATTTTTTGCTTATACACAGAAAAAAAACAGGTCAATATCAATTTGATGTGGGCTGGTTAATTTGATATTTTTACAAATATCATTTTTTTCATATCATTTCTATGCAATAACATTTCATTTTAACCGAAAATAATATCAATTTGTCAAATGATATTAGAAAAGATTAACCGAATATTTTTTTAATTTTCGAAACTCTCACAATGGGAAAGGAATTTATCAAGGTATACTAAACAAGGTAGGCCTACTCACTCTCTCGCTCTCTTGACAACTTGTTAAATTTCAGTCAGTAAGCAACTGTTGTAAGCGAAGCATCTCCGCGGTTGAATTTTTTGCGTTATACTTAGTAGCTTAGTAGGCTTTGTATTGAAATATATTACTTCTCGCTCGTTCGTTCTTTTTCTGTTTCTATAAAACAATAAAAAATAGTGCTTAGCTAAAACAAAACTTAGTAGTATTGAATTCCCATTTGTATTTTTTTTTTTCGTTTTGTAATAATGAAATTATAAAATATCAATTTAATCTTAAAACGAGAAACAAAGCTAACTTCGTCTGTACCGAAGTTTTGATACACTTGAAATAGCTTGTCTCAACGGTTAGCGACTTCAACCAAACTTCGCAGATCAGCTTAAAAACATTTCATATTACCCATGACCGTGTTTGAGAGCAGTAATATTGAGAACAATCCAGTTTTCTCACAAAAACCCATTTTCCGAACGAACATTTGTATGGCAGCTACAAGAAGTAGTCATCCGATCCGGTCGGTTCCGATATATTAGCAGCGTGCAGTAAAAAGAAGACTCTGTGCAAAGTTTCAGCTCGATAGCTACAAAACTGAGGGACTAGTTCGCGTAGAAACAGACAGACGGAAAGACGGACGGACGGACAGACGGACAGACGGACGGACAAAGCTTAATCGACTCAGCTCGTCATGCTGATCAAGAATATATATACTTTATGTGGTCGGAGATGATTCCTTCTATGCGTTGCAAACTTCTGGGCAAAATTATCATACACTTTTCAAGTGTAAAAATATCATTTTGATATGTCCGAAAAGTTCACTTTGATATTTTCGAACAGGTCAATTTCAAGTTTGTCATATCGGCTTTTTATTGATTTGAAAAAATATAATATTGAGCCCCAGATCATATCATTTTTTTTTCTGTGTAGGATTACCCCGGGATAAATACAATCTTCTTAGGATCAAAAAAGTCGGATCAACTCAATCTTTTTTCTGATCGGGACTACGTTTTGATTTGAACCCATAATAATTGATTTTTTTTTATCAATGGTCTAGTAATCATATCCTAGAGTGGATCTTTCTCTGAAAGATCTGTCTGAAAGTCCCACACTTATCGAGCTGGAATCCATATTCGACATTTTATCGAAGTTTTCGACTTCGAAAACTGATCGAAGACTGAATCGATTCCAATACGCATTCGTTCGAAACAAAACGTTTACTTTCTTGAACTAATAAGAATTTATTAAATTTTGTGTCCAATACAGAAACTTTTAAATAATGCTTGTTTTGTATTTTCGTTCATCACTAGCATAGAGGCCGTCGCGCTTCGTTGCGTTGCTAGTCTTCATCCATACAAGTCAGTTTAAGTCATTGGAGAGCGACAAATATTATTTGACTCTTGAACACACCCGCCCTCTATTTTCAGACTTCTCTGGTATGGTTTTTAAAAATAGAGCGTAGTTTTTATACCCTTATATATTAAAATTGTCCGGATGTTTGTAACGCACAGAAGGAAGCATCTCCGACCACATGAAGTATATATATTCTTGATCAGCATGACGAGCTGAGTTAATATTGTCATGTCTCCGTCCGTCCGTCCGTCTTTTTCTATTTTATCTTCACCGTCAGTTTTGTTTTATAAAAATCGGACAACTATATAGAATAGTTGCCATACGAAAGTTAGGTCTGAAAAAATTCCATCGCTTATAATTTTGCCCAGAAGTTTGCAACGCATAGAAATATTCATTTCCGACCCTATAAACTATATATATTCTAGATAAGGGCGACGAGCTGAGTCGATTGATATTTGTCCGTCCGTCTGTCTGTCCGTCTGTCTGTTTCTACGCAAACTAGTCTCTCAGTTTTGGAGCTATCGAGCTGAAACTTTGCACAGAGTCTTCTTTTTACTGCTATGTTGTTTACTACTAATATGACGGAATTGACCGGATCGGATAAATATATCTTATGGCTGCCATAGGAACTATCGGTTGAAAAGTGGGTCTTTGTGAGAAAATCTTTTTATACCCGTTACTCGTAGAGTAAAAAGGGTATACTAAAGTCGTGCAAATGTATGTAACAGGCAGAAGGAATCGTTTCCGACCATATAAAGTATATATATTCTTGATCAGCATCAACAGCCGAGTCGATTTAGCCTTGTCCGTCTGTCCGTCCGTCTGTCAGTGTGATACCTAGATCTCAGAGATGGTAAGAGATAGAGGTTTGACATGTATGGGACAAATGCTTCTTTTGTCTACACGCAGATTAAGTTTGTTTCAAATTTTTGGAAATTTGGAAATTTTTTTGGAAAATAGTTATATCTCCTACAGTCTTTAAGATACAGGATTCGTACTCTCTAGAGATAGTTAGTAATGAATCGATTTGCCGAAAGAATGATAAAGATCGGATGAACGGTTCTCAAGTTATAAGCAAAAAAGTGAACCAAGCCCTCCCCGCTACCACCCTAAAAAATGTTGCATACTTTTTGGATGGTCACACTGGGAACACGGGAACACTGTTTAACATGTTTTTTCATGAGTAACGGGTATAGAGAAGTCGGTTAGAGCCGACTTTAACTTACGCTCTCGTTTGTTTTAATGTTAACGTCTCCCAACTCAGCGTTTATTATTATTGTATGTTTTCACACAGATCTGAAAGTTTTGGTCACAATCGGATGACTATATCTTATAGCTGTCATAGGAAAATGGGTTTTATTTAGACAAATTGTTTGTTTTAATGCTGGCGTTCTTAAACTCTGATATATTAAAACATTTGCAAGGGAATAAAATCTTCGGCAAAGTCGAAGGTAGCTTGGCCTTCTCGTTTTTCATTTATTTGCCCTTGATCAAAATTAAATCAGACTTTTTTAATTTATTTGCCCCAGGCTAGAGAACATCAATTGGCCTTGAATACACTCCCGCGCGCCTTTTTCCCACATAGAAAATTGAGAGCACAAATTATTTGACATTTTATCCTAACAAACCGAGTTTTAAGTAAATTGCATGATAAATAGTCTTTATCCGCCGTTTTTGGTATTTTTTAGTGTATTTTAAGACATTGTGGTCCCAGTAAAGCCTACAATTCACTTAAGGCCTGTACTCAGATGAGATAAATTTTTAATTTGGTACGATATTTCACATGAATAGAAACAATTTTGTACAGCTTTGAAATCTGAATACGTTTCAAAAGGCATCTTATTTGTTTCATACATTTTGTTTCACTGTGACGAACTAATTTTTTATCTCATCTGAGACTAATAACTGGCATTTTTATTTGTTTTATTTTATTATTATGTTTACTTTATTTCTTCTGGAAAGAGGCCTTAAGATATAAACAGTTTTTAAAATCGGTAAAGTCGGTCCTTTACTCTATTATTTGGTTATGACTTGCAAGTTCGCTCACCGATGATAAACATTAACTGTCCCCTTATCCTAATAAAAAATTATGTAATTACTTTAAATTCAAACTGCCCAGCCTGTGTCATAGTTTGCGTTCACTTCTTTCCCACTGTGCTCACGCTTCGCTTTGTGCTTGTGCGCCCCCGCTTAAGCGCCCCAAAGTATGCAATGCGATGCCCAACATTTACACTATGGCCCACACAACTTCCCACTCACTCACTCTTTGGCTCTGTCTCTTTGGCTACATTCGTAGCAATTTTCGTGTCGGCTAATTAGCTTTGGGTGTATTGTTTATAAATTTATGATGCATGTTAAATGGGTTTAATTTATTTATGGCACTTTGACCGCACCGACTCCGAGTGCGACTCGAGAGTGTTGCAGCTTTGGCCAATTGAATTTTGTTTCTGGTGAATTATGTTTATGAGTTGTGGTCATTAAGCGGGAAGGAACGGTATGTTCTACACATTTCTCTGTGGTTAATTAGACTCGCTTTTGTGACGGGCGCCACCACAAATACCAGACCAGATGGCCAATTAAAAAAACTTTAAACCGTTTGTCAGTTATCGCCACGGCATCAGCTGCTCACGCTGGGCCAGACAACTCTATTAAGTAGTTGGGGGTCGTGGAAATCAACCCCTGGCACGCCGAATGAATATGATAATGAAAATGCTTAAGATAATGATTATGATTATGCTAATTGTATTCAAGCTGTCTTAATGCTATGATATGGATATGGATTTTGGAAAATGGCTCAATTGAATTTCGATGCACTTTAAAATAGTACGGTATATTGGCTACGATAGTCAACATATGATTTTTGTCTGAATCTGAACAAATGCGATGCCAGACTTCAACCTGTTTACTCTAATTTTTATTTTGCATTCAGTCTGCTGATAAGTAATCCCTGTGCAGGGTGGCCCAAAAGCAATCATTCGATTTTATTTTAATAGAATAAACTTTTCCCTTTTTAAAAACTCTTTCGAAAAGTAGTTTATAAGCTCATGGAATTTTTTAAAATTTTCATCCAAGTTATTTAAGGGGGGGTAGGGTTTTAAAGGCGAGAAAAACGCATATTTTTATGTTTTTTTTTCCGGCGACATCATATAATTTTATTAAACTTTATTACATATTACACAGCCCAACAGTGTTTTTGGTGCAGGTCTATTTTTATCTGATTATGTTAATATTGATTGCACTGAACAAAACTGTATCATTGGTTTAGCTCCATCAGCTCTTGTTTCCAAGATATGGCGGAAAAACGAAAAAGTTGAATTTTTGGCACTCTAGGATTTATGGAGGCCACACTAGGCAAAAATATGAGAGTTTATGAGCTATGTGTGATAAAGTACATATCAATGCATTTTTAAAAAATCAAAGGCGCTTTTTAAGTTCAGCGGAAAGTGTGTAAATTGGCCTCTAAAGACAGACATTTTTCGATTTATAGCATTTTTATCAAAATAAATCATCCCGTTCAGGCTAGCGCGGTTCTTGGATTAATATATTCGCCATCTGAGCATATAGTCCAACATATGATCTAATTTTGTGATTTTTATGGCATTTTAATCAGTTTATTTGGCAAAGTTATAGCCTGTTTAAGACGAAAATACATATTTAAATTTATGGGAGGAAAACTAGATTGTCAGTAAAAAAATTTATAGGAACTGTGAAAAGGCTACTTGTTTCAAAATAGAATTTATCATCTACATGTAAACATATAACACTTTAGGGCTAATCAAGTAGCCTCTTTACAGTTCCTATACAGATTTGGAGTGACAATCTAGTTTTCCTCCCATAAATTTAAATATGTATTTTTGTCTTTAGCAGGCTATAACTTTGCCAAATAAACTGATTTGAATGCTATAAAAATCACAAAATTAGATCATATGTTTGGCCATATGCTCAGATGGCGAAAATAATTATCAAATAACCGCGCTAGCTTAAACGGGATGATTTATTTTGATAAAAATGCCATAAATCGAAAGATGTCTGTCTTTAAAGGCCAAATTAGACACTTTCCGCTCAACTTATATAGCGCCTTTGATTTTTTAAAAATGCAGTGATATGTACTTTATCGCAAATAGCTTATAAACTCACATATTTATGCATAGTGTGGCCTCCATAAATCCTTGAGTGCCAAAAATTCAACTTTTTCGTTTTTCCGCCATATCTTGGAAACAAGAGCTGATGGAGCTAAACCGAAACCAGTTTTGGAATCAGTGAGCATAAACTTATCATATTTTTAAATCAATAGGGCTGCACCTCACAAAGTTGGTCATTTTGTTGGCCTGTGTTAATTTATATTTTTAATAAATAAGACCTAAAAAACAGGAAAGCTAACTTTGTAAAGAGTAAAGATATATTTTGAGTGATTTTAATGGAACAATTTAATTTTCGCTTGAAACAATGTTAGTTGAGTAATTTCCTAATTCCATAGATGGCGCCACTCCGACAGTCCCAGTTTATCCAGCTCCAATCACAAATCCAGTTCATCTATCTAGTTCACACATCACTAACAACTATCGATGCTCGAAACTCCCGCCTTTTTATATCTTAGATCTCTAATCACACACACACATACACACTTATCTCTCCGCCTTCGGGTTACACTCATTCTTACCGGCGCCATCTATAATAAATGAATGAATGAATCCATCTGGGATCAAATCGATATCAAATATTAAGCTCTCGTACATGCTTGAAGAGATCCAGCTTTGGCATTAAATTTAATTTGAATATTCGGCTTAAATCAGTCTTTTGTTAAATTTTTTTAGAATCACAAAAAATGGCAACTAATGAATCTTTGTCTACTTGGTTTAAGGATTAGCCCCTACCTTTTGTCATTACCGCTTGGGATTGATTTTAAGTCAGGGTTTGGCGCTTCGCTATCTACTGTGCATACAAAAGTGCTCTGAGGCAGCGACGTCGACACACCGACAGTATAAGCTTGTCGCTGCTCTGCTTTGCTAACAACAACGCAGTGCAAAATGAACTTCGTTTTAGTGGCTTGACACGTATGAGTGTTTTTTGCCGGTCCCCGAGTTAAGTCCGTATGAATTGATTATGTTTTGTTTGAGTTCAATCTTTCAACCTATAGGTTTATGGGCTTGTAATTTAAGCACAGTAGAAAAAGAATAACAGTTGTACAGTTTTTCATGGCAATTCACTTTGCAGAGGGTCCCCACTGCTGGTAAAGATGACCGGTTGATGGCTGCCCTTCCGTCCAATAGTCACACGCTCTCTGGAGTTAAACTACATTTTATATCACCTTAACTAGACCGTAAAGAGTATTCGGCTGTTCGTTCATAAATTTCTTATCGCATATATTTTTTTCCCTTTTAGTTTCTCCCAGTGCATTGGGTTGTCACCCCCAGGCGCCAAGCCAAAATGATCAATGGCCGCTAATTAGTGTGTGTGTCCTCTCTTTTGGAAACTTTACACATGCTCAGCTCGACCCTCGCCGGGGGTTTTCAGTTACAAGTGGCTCCCCTTTCCGCTGCCCGCTCTCCATCAATGTTTTTGGGTTTCCCGCTGTGGCCGCAGGTCATTTATTATTCTCTGCCGCTTGGGTGAGGCTTGAATTTCAATCATTTTGTTGCTGCCGTTGCTGCTTCTGCTGAGCCTTCGATTAGAAATTGCGATAATGTCCAATGGCGACAAAGTTTTCGAAGGCGCCTTACCATGTCGAGGTCCCCATACCCGGACACGAGTATGGGCGCCTGTCTGCAGTTTGTCAGAGCCACCAGGCTTATCTGCACTTGGCTGCCACTAAATTATGTTTTATCTGCATCTGCGGGTCATCGTGCACCCGGAGCGGGGAGAGGAAGTTCGAGTCCGGGTCCCATGTTGCACATATTCGAGTAGAGTTTGGTCGGCTGCTTGCGGTCAGTTTGATTGATGAGCCCAGAGCGCTAATGAGCAGCAATTAATAAAGTCATGGACTTTGTTGACCACAACAAATATCTATGGAGACGCAGGCGGGGGATGGAGGTGACCAACTGATTAATGCCAGGCACGATAATGAGGTTGTGACTTGCCTTTTGTTTGTTTATGGGCAAAGTAGGCCTGGGGTGTCACTTAGATATTTTAATCCCACTTGATCGATGTGCACGTTGAGTGCAGGCTGTTGATGCAGCCAAGGATTAATTGAAAGAAATGTTCAAAAGCCGAGATTCATGGGCCACCACCTGCCCATCGTTGCACCAGACCAACTGCATAACGTGTTCATTTAATCAAAATATTTCTCCTGCCGTTTTGCATTTAAAATTCGGCCAACTTGGCCAGGTCATTAATCATTTTCGCCAAGCGGCAGTCAAGCGCGAGTCTTGATTCATTTTTCGGGGGAAAAAAAAACAAAATGAATATTTTCTTTACTTCTTACGCAACGCTGGACACAAGATTGATGTGACATTTGTGTTGGCTCTCAAGAAATATGCCAGCGTCTCGATCCCCGTCGCTCCGCAAGCCTGCCAAGCAATTGGCAATGAAAAATTCTAGCGCCAGCCAAAACGACATTTCAATTTGAAAAGTGCTCGACACTCTCCATCTCCCTTTCTCTCTCGACAGTGAGTGCGAAAAATATAGCGCCCGCAGCATATTTTGGGTTTTGGGTTAACTTTCCTTCGACTTGGCTTGGCAGGCTGGCATGGCAGACATTCTGGCACGCCATCTATCATTTCAGCTCTAAGGGTTGTTGATGGCCTCCATAAATTATTTTTGCACGCGCTGCCACTTGCCACTTGCCATTTTTTTGGACCACGACAACACATTTTTGCGCAGTGTAGGAAATGGAGAGCAAGACCCCAAAGCCAAAAGCAATTGCAAAGCGCATTTCATTTACATAACTTATTATTTTTTGGCTGTCTTGGCTGTTGCAGCTGCTTTGGCCAGGAACCAAGCTATTAAGTGAAGTGAGAAAGCTTCTGTAATAATGCGTCAGATCAAGCTTCTCTACACTCCTTTGACTTGTGAGATTCTAGATTTAGGCTGTGTCATATACGAAACCTTTAAAATTAATCAACACCTGAACCGAAAGTGTCGGTCTCGTCATATTTGGGTACTCAGGGTCGAGCCTCTTAATATCGCTGAGGTTTGGGTAATAATTGGTTTCCTCGAACCGGGCCACTGTTCGAATCCTTTTATTTGAGACTCGAAGGTACCCGGAGTGAGTTGCCACTCACCCCTTAGCATTTTAAGTAGAAAACTATAAAATGTTTGCCATCTTTGCGATATATTGGTCCGTTTGATCAATGCCTCTCTTTTACCCGTCTATTTACCCTTTCTCATATCAATCGAAACTCATATACGACTTTTTGCAAATTTCCAATTAATAAGCTGAACTAATTTTAAAAGTTTTTACAATTTTCACCCGTCAGTTTACCCATCTTCATAATAATTTAACTCATAGAATAATTTTTGAAAATTTCACGACTTTTTGGACCGTTTAGTCTACAATCAGGTATTACATTGCTATAAAACAAATCTGTATGATTTGCTCATTATACAATTTGGCGAGTTTCCCGGTTATTTTGACCTTTTGATTTACACATTCTTTTATCTGTATATTTGCTTCGTC
Source organism: Lordiphosa stackelbergi (assembly GCA_018904235.1). Taxonomy (NCBI): domain Eukaryota; kingdom Metazoa; phylum Arthropoda; class Insecta; order Diptera; family Drosophilidae; genus Lordiphosa; species Lordiphosa stackelbergi. The sequence goes on along the minus strand of JAEIFU010001465.1, from coordinate 52,920 downwards.
TTTATAATAATCTAAACTCAAATGAAAATTTTTGAAATATCAGTTCTTCTTGACAGTTCACTGTACTCTTCCTATATTTACCCGTCTATTATTGCAGTCTATAAAATCTTTATAACAATTTTAGGTGAACATTTTGCAAACTTTGCAATATTTTAAAAACGTTCGATCTACACATCCTATTTACCCGTCTACTTTGCCAATTGCAAATTTCCAAATATTTTGCATTGGCAATATCAAAATTCGACAAATTTCTTGCTTTTTGATCTGTACCTCCTCTATACGCGTCTTTAATTGCCATCTATGTAATCTTCATACTGTGTTAATATATTTTCTACACCTAAGATGTTGAGAGAATTTTAAAATTTCTTAATATTTTTGATCGTTCTGACCGTCTTTCTAAGTGAGTGAGTAACAAACATACAAACTTTCACAAGTATAATACTTGTAAGATTTTACGTATCCGTACTTGAACCAGTTCAAAAACTAGTTTTTTAACAAGTGACGTGAGTTGGGAGACGTTATTATTAAAAATAGGAAAGCTAACGGCTCGACCGAGTTTATATACCTTGGCTGTTGCGTTTTTTATGCTATACGATATCAAAAATATTCCTTTACAATCGACAGTCGTTTTTCATACAAAACTTTTTTCAGATCTATCTTTTTGTATGGCAGCTATACTATATACAGCCCGATTTGCATAAAAGTAGTGTTTGTGAATGCATAAAAACTGTGGCGATAGCATTGAAAACAAAATTTTCATCTTTTCAACCGATCGTCCTAGGAGCTATTCTATAGTCCGAGACGGGTCGACAATGTGCGCGTATTTGTACAAAAGACTCGTGCAAGTTTGGTTACGATAGCTTTAAAATGACGGAGGAGATAGCATAGAAACAGCGGACGGACGCGGACGGCTATCACGCCGTCCTGTCGTTTATTTATGTGGTCGGAGATGCTTCCTTATGCGTAAACATGACAATTTAATACTTAAGGGTATAAAAACAAAGTTTTTCACAAACCATTTTTCGACCGATAGTTCCTATGGGTATAATATAGTTCGATCGGTCGGTTCCAACATATTAGCAGTGTGCAGTAAAGGCTTGTGCAGTTGCTCGATAGCTTCAAAACTGGACGTGTGAAACAGACAAGAGAGAGCTAACAGCGTCGTCTATGTTTTGGGTCGATGATATTCTTGAAACGAAAATTCGCTTTGCAAGTAAAATTTCATATAGTGACCTATGTCTTCACCTTACCCTTTGCCATTCTCCCATGTGGCTCAAATCAAATATTTACACAACCTCTTTTAAACATTCATGCCGACTGTAATTTTAAGCGTGATTAATGTAAACAAAAAACTATAAAAGGCCCTTGGTTTTCAAACGTAATCATAAAAATTGCGAAATGATCAAACTGACCAATCAGAAGATGCCAGCGTTGAAGCATCTAAGGAAAATTCAATTCCTTTGTCTTTGCCTCATGTTCATTGTCACGTACGCCATAGCGTCCCGCTGCCTTCAAATAGACCATAAGCCAAGAATTTTACTAGAGTCTTAAAATCATCACCAAGCCATTCACATGGAATAAAATAAAAGATATAAAATTGAATTGATTTATTTTTATACCCGTTAGTCGTAGAGTAAAAAGGGTATACTAAGTCAAGCAAATGTATGTAACAAGGCAGAAGGAATCATTCCGACCATATAAAGTATATATATTCTTGATCAGCATCAACAGCCGAGTCGATATAGCCTTGTCTGTCTGTCCGTCCGTCCGTCCGTCTGTCTGTATGAACACCTAGATCTCAGAGATGGGGACAAATGCTTCTTTTGTCTGCACGCAGATCAAGTTTGTTTCAAATTTTGGCCACGCCCCCCTCCCGCCCCCGCAATTTGGAAAAAACGTTATATCTCCTACATTTTTAAAGATTGAATATTCGCCCTTTAGAGATAGTTAGTAATTAGCAAAATGAATCGATTTGCCGATTTGATATCGATTTGATAAAGATCGGATGAACGGTTCTCAAGTTATGAGCAAAAAAGTGAACCAAGCCCCCCTCCCCACTACTAACCGACCCACCCTAAAAAAATGTTGCATACTTTTCCGATGGTCACACTAAGGAACGCAGGAACTCTGTTAAACATGTTTTTCATGAGTAACGGGTATATCGAAGTCGGTTAGAGCCGACTGTAACTCTCGTTTTATTTGTGATCGAGTACGGAACATGTAATTATATAGACTTCATCTCCCTTCCACTGATACCATTATGAAGACCTACTTCCAAAAATAAATAGTTCAGAAGTTAAAAAAACACAGAAAAAATGGCCACCTTTTGATGGCATGTCCACGGCACGGCACTAAATCTGCTGTACCGACCTTATGTAAATTTAGAAAATATTAAAAAAAACAAGTAAGACCGTTGCAGTCGAGTAGCCCGACTTCAATATACCCTGTACAATTGACAAAGAGAGCGTAAGTTAAAGTCGGCTCTAACCGACTTCGATAAACCCGTTACTCATGAAAAAACATGTTTAACAGTGCTCCTGCGTTCCTTAGGGTGACCATCCGAAAAGTATGCAACATTTTTTTAGGGTGGGTGGGGTGGTGGCGGGGGGGCTTGGTTCGCTTTTTGCTCATAACTTCTGAACCGTTCATCCGATTTTTATCATTTCTTCGGCAAATCGATTCATTTTGCTAATTACTAACTATCTCTAAAGGGTACGAATCGTCTATCTTCAAAACTGTGGGAGATATAACGTTTTTTCCAAATTGCGGGGGCGGGAGGGGGCGTGGCCAAAATTTGAAACAAACTTGATCTGCGTACAGATAAAAGAAGCATTTGTCCCATACATGTCAAACCTCTATCTCTTACCATCTCTGAGATCGACGCGTTCATACAGACAGACGGACGGCTGTTGATGCTGATCAAGAATATATATACTTTATAGGGTCGGAAATGTTTCCTTCTCCCTGTTACATACATTTGCACAACTTCATGATCCCCTTATACCCATTTTTAATGGGTACAGGGTATAAAAAGAACAAGTGAGAAAGTCGGTCAAGCCCGACTATAAGACACTAAGACCCGACTATTAACACACTGATTGGACCTTATCAGTGTGGCTTTAGACCTGGTAAATCCACCACAGACCAGATATTCACATTACGACAAATCCTGGAGAGACCTCCAAGATGAGAGGCATCAACACACACCATCTATTTGTTGATTATAAATCAGCCTTCGACACGCCGATAAGGTCAAGGTTTTTGAAGCCTTGTCTACCCTTAGTATACCAGCAAAGTACGTCCGTCTTTGCATGATGACGTTGAGAAGTACACAAAGCTCCGTCAAAATAGGAAAGAACCTTTCCGCACCATTTGATACCAAGAGAGGGTTTTAGGCAGGGCGATACCTTATCGTGCGACTTCTTCAATCTACTGATGGAATATATACTGCGCCGGTGCCCACATGCCAACAGAACGGGCGCCTTTATTTATAAAGATCTAATGCTACTCGCATATGCCGATGATATCGACATCATCGGCAAAAACGAACGGGCGGTAAGCAGGGCGTTTTCAGAGATTGAGAGGCAGTCAGAACTGATGGGTTTGGCGGTAAATGAGGACAAGACGAAATACCTTGTATCCGCGGACAAAAAGTCCTTGCGTCTTGGACAATTTGTTACAATGGGAGAATACAACTTTAAAGTTGTAGAGGATTTTGTTTACCTCGGAACGACGATAACCAGCGACAACAACATCAGTCTGGAAATCCGACGAAGGATCACTCTTGCAAACCGATGCTTCTACGGGCTAAGTAGAGAGCTCAAGAGCAGAGACCTCAAGCGAAGAACAAAATTAGCCCTATACAAGTCGCTAATCATCCCAGTCCTGCAATACGGCGCAGAAGCATGGACAATGACAGCAGCGGATGAAGCGGCGATTGGCGTGTTTGAACGAAAGATTCTTCGGAGGATTTATGGACCTTTAAAAGTTGGCGATGTTTTCCGCATTCGAAACAATGACGAACTGTATGAGCTCTATGGGGACACCTGTCTGGTCAAGCGCATAAAGCAACAGCGGCTGCGCTGGTTAGGGCATGTCACCAGGATGGACGAAGAAGCTCCAGTAAGGAAAGCTTATTATTCGAAGGCGGCTGACTACGGAGGAAGAGGCAGGCGGGGGAGACCTCGACTTAGATGGGATGACCGGGTTCGGGCAGACCTTGCCAAGCTTGGTGTGACCAACTGGTCCCAGCTCGCACGGAGCAGAAGCGACTGGCGGACATTGTTGGCAGCGGCCGAGACCGTCGAACGGTTGTGATGCATGCATCAGGCCAATCAAGAAGAAGAAGAAGAAGAAGGCACAATCGCGCATTTCAAAATTACTTGCGATTCGTTAAATTATGTAAATTATCTGTGCATAATTTTTTAATGGCTGTTGAGGCAACTGCGGCGCATAAACCAGGCCTTCAACGTATGAAAGTGCCATATAAATGCAAAAATATATGAAATATATTCAATTTCCGTAATTAAATTTCTTGAAACCCAAAGCAAGGTTCTATCGCTTATTCATATACAGCTATCTTATTTCCTTAAAGTCTACCAAAATCTATCATTGTTATGTAAAGCCACAGTTTTGATATATCTGCTTGGGTCTTGTTCGTACGTTACACAATTCTTGACCGGTGATGTATTGTCACCCAATTGGTTTTCCAGCTTAAAGAACAGAAAAAGTTATGCTTATAAAGTAAGTTGGTTGCAAATAAAATTAAGGATTTCTTCTTCTTCTACCAGCCCAATAAGTTTTTAAATGTGTGTTACCATTAGAATGTACATAATTGGTCAGGTAACAAGTTGGTATGAGCAGGGACCCGCTTTGGTTTGGGTAACACTATTATATGGCCATTTGAAAACTCATTTTTTTTGTAACAAAATATTTGTTCAAAGTAGGCGAACATTTGTGCTAATATTGGTGCTATGGGTGGTCATCGGAGAATTTTCTTAACATATTCTTAAAGGTAAATATGAAAAAACGTGACGAAGGAATTTTCTGCTGGGCTTAAAAAATTGATTCAGGGTAGATCTTTTTTCGGAAATGTCAATATCTGAAACTTTTTTAACTTAATTGGCATTTAAGTTCGGTTAAATCCTTATTGTAGAATTATTCTTTGTTTTCAAATTGTTGCGTTATATTAACATGATCTGTATAAGAAGTAAAGCTACGATAATCTTGTAAGAGTACTGTCTTTGGTAACAAAAAAGCAAAACTAAAGATTAAATCAAAAATGATAATTTGTGGTTACACCAGCTTGGCCTACTGCCGTCAGCCGAAAACTTAACTCGTCTTTCCACTTCCCTGACTACTACACCTGGCTTCCCGGGTCTTCCCCAGATACCAGATCGTTCGTCAAAAACGCTTCAATATGCGCAAGTTTCTGTATTCACTGAATAAATTCCTCCTTTGCCAATTGTCTATAACGTTGTGCTTCGAAGATGTAGCCAATGAGCTTCGGCCTGCTAAATTCTTCTATTAATCCTTCCTCCCTCTATGGTTCTTTTCACAGTGTAACAGACCTACTTAAAAGTCCGAAAATTTTGGATTAACTTCTACTTTCAAAAACTCTTGTTATATTTTTGGTATGACCAATTATCAACTTTCTCTAATTATATCAGTAGAATAAAATCCTTAAACAATTTACGTTTCCATCCACAAAACACAAGTTATCAAGTCATCAAGTGTGGTTAGCTCCCACCCACGCACCCACTAACACTTACACACATATCGTACACACCTAGGAACAGACCAGACCAGACCGACTAGACATGGCCGCAACGTCATTTGCGATGCTTAAAAGTTGATTCGAAAAGTTTTACACCGCAGCCAGAATGAGTGAGAGGGAGAGAGAAGGAAAAGGAAGCCACGTAGTCCTTGAACGACGACTTCGCTTTGGCCCTGACATACACACAATTAAGCATAATCACCTACACACACAATTAAACAGACTTACACACAAACACACACTCTGATATAAGCCGCTTGTGTCGTCGCCATACAATTTCCGCAAGTCGTAAAAGTCTGTAATTTATACCTTTTGCCCCATATGCTCTGGCATGGTAATTTGTTAAGTAGAGTTAAAATAATTGCTCGTATTTATAATTTACACATTTTGGCTTGGAAATTTATCGTCGCGCTGAAAGTGCGCTAGATATTGCCCCAAAGTCCCCACTTCAGCTCTTCCCGGTGCCACCATTTGGCTTGCAGAGCTTGCCTTGCATTTTTCGGTAAATTTTCCCCACTTGCTCGCTGCAAATTTATGGCCTCAAGTTTGCCCCAGCGCAAAACTGAATAAATGAGTAAGTGAGGCGGCTGCTGCAATTGCCCCCAGCTGAAAGTTTTACTTGCTATTAATTTTGCCTCGTTCTCTCAGAGAGAGAGAGAGAGAGAGAGAGGGACAGAGAGAGAAAGAAAGACTTTCCCTCTCTGCTTTGGGAATATTCAAGGTTGGAAGTGGTTCAGATTTTCGTTTTCCCAAGGAAAAATTTTGAGATTTGAAATTAAGGTAAATTAAAACTGAAAAGGATGAGCTTTCTGTTTTTTATCGACCAATTCTAAGATATTGGCCGTGTTTAGAATTACTATATCTGTCCCGACAAATTTTAACACTAGCAACGCTTTCCTCCTTTCTCAATTATGGACATAATAAGTTTGGGTGAAAACTCGTAGTTCAGTATGATAATGCCATGTTCCTAAATCCTTAGTTCAATTTGGCACACATGCATACATTTTAGGTTTCGGCAGCAGCAGCAGACGAGCGATTTAGCTCTCTTTTCACCTCATTAAAGATTCTCCTTCTTTAGAACTTAATAAATGATTAAATACTAATTGACCTAAATGTGCGCTCTGTTTATTAAAGAATTTGCGGTAAGCATGCAAAAAATGTCTCACTTTATTTGTGCAATATAAATTTATGTTGATTTAAGACTTACATAAGCACTTATGTAGATAAAACGAGAGGGTAAGTTAAAGTCGGCTCTAACCGACTTCGATATACCCGTTACTCATGAAAAACATGTTTAACAGTGTTCCCGCGTTTCTTAGTGTGACCATCCGAAAAGTATGCAACATTTTTATACTCTGTACCGAAGGTACATAGAGTATATTAAGTTTGTGCAAAAGTATGTAACAGGGGGGAAGGAAAATTTCCGACCCTATAAAGTATATATATTCTTGATCAGCATCAACAGCCGAGTCGATATAGCCATGTCCGTCTGTCCGTCTGTCTGTCCGTCTGTCTGTCCGTCCGTATGAACAAACAGATCTCAGAGATGGTAAGAGATAGAGGTTTGACTTGTATGGGACAAATGCTTCTTATACTTGCAGGCAGATCAAGTTTATTTTCAATTTTCGCCACGCCCCCTCCCGCCCCCACAATTTTGAAAAAACGTCATATCTCCCACAGTTTTGTAGATAGATGATTTGTACCTTCTAGAGATAGTAAGTCATTAGGAATATGTATCGATTTGCCAAAGAAATGATAAAGATCGGACGAGCGGTTCTCAAGTTATGAGCAAATAAGTGAATCTGAATCACTCCCGGCCACCCCCGCCACCCACCACCCACCCTTTCACAACCAACGCCGCACAATCTTAGAGAGAGAGAGAGAGAGAGAGAGAGAGAGAGAGAGAGAGGGAGAGAGAGAGAGAGAGAGGTACAGAGTATATTATAGTCGGGCTTGACCGACTTTCTCACTTGTTTGCTTATAACTTGAGAACCGTTCATCCGATCTTTGTCATTCTTTCGGCAAATCGATTCAATTAATATGACCTTAGTTTCCTTGCATTTTCTGGGCACACTGCTCATTTTGTATGGAGCAGCTGTCATCAGCTGTTGTAAACAGCAGTAAAGGTGTATAGTATTAGGGATCCATGCTATCAACTGCAGCCTCCAGACTTCACCACCTGAGAAGCTAGCACGAAATCTACAGATATCCCGATTGAAAAAATAACGAAGACTTTGATCTTGGGCGGTAAATAATTGTCGCGAAGTGTTGGAAATTATTTTTTAATTATCATTTAAAATTTAATGCTAATTCAAACATAATGCTAATTCTTCAGAACCCAACCTGCTCCAGTTAACAAAAATTCAGACGTGATGGAAGGTAATGGTAACCAAAGTTAACAAATCAGGCTTCTGACCATAAAAGTCATAAGCCTTCTTCCATAATTATTTTCGAATATTCACACATTGCCATTTCATAAAGATTTCTGTTTTTTACAGAGGTCCGGAATAACTCTCAACACATATTATCAAAGTGTTAAATTGTATTAAACGCGTAACGAAAAACTCAATATAAAAATATGTCACAAAACAATGACCTTTGATGTCAGAAGTTACGCTCGATTATGGTAGCTCTGTCATGGAGTGGGAGCCGTTGGCTTCAGTTTGGTAGAGATACCAATGAAACAGCTGTACGATCGACTGGCCTCCGTGGTGGTGTGTTGTGTACCTGCTGTTTGGAGTTATGTAAAAGCATAACGAGACCTCGAGCTAGCTTAATATTGATGGTTTTATGAGTTGTTTAATATGGAATTTGTTCTACACAACTCAAAATAATCCATTTTGAGAAAAGCGCTTAAGAGTTCTGAATATATTTAACCCAAAAAAATGGTTCTTTTAGTTTCGTTTTAATCTAAATATAATATTATAAATTTCAAATGCCTATTAATAAAATTTGAAATTTGTGATGCTTTAACTGAAAGCCAAAGTATGTTTGCGCAATATCGACTGCAGTACAACTGATATAAGACGCTCTTACATTAACATGAATATGAACCTGTAAAACCTGAAAAGTATAAGAGATATCAAAATGAAAACTTTACACCAAGTGGGCGATATCATTATAGCATTTTTAGTATCATTCTGAAACAATTCAATATCAATTTAAGTGAATGATTTGTGGAACCTAATATTAACAGTTGTGAATTAAAAATAACCAAACCCAAATAGATTTATTTTAAATACAAATTTATTGTTGTAATTTTGTATGGTTTGCTATTACAGATCCGAAAAGACTGTCTTTGTATCCCACATGATATTATTTTCTTGTCAAAATGTAATGAAAATATAGTTATATTTCGAAAAGTTAATTTTAATCAGTGAATATCAAAGTAAATTGTTTTCCTCTGTGGTAAACAAAGACCCTTTACACTTTTACACTAAATTAGTCGAGGTTTAAAGAACAATTGATGTGCAGCATTTTTCGATATGTTTGGAAATAATCAAAAAAAAAAAATTTTTTAGCGATTTCGAATGTATATCATTTCATTACTTTATTTTATTTTGTTTATTTTATTTTGATTCAGTTCAACATCAGTTGCCTTAATTCGATCTACCCTACCAATTTGAAACTACAGCGCATTTTATATACCTTATTAGAATTTGACGAATTTTTTCGAAAGTGAAAATGTATCTATGTAAGAAATCGGTTGAATAAAGTCTACAAAAAAAAACTTTAAATAATTTTTAAAATTCAATTTATTATTTTTCTCTTTGTCAAACTCCCCATTCTCCCCCAAATATCAAATTTATCACGATATTTGTCTATAACCTAACTAAATGCTTAAAGTAAAAATCACTTAACTGAAAAATTTGGCAATACAAAATAGAAAATTTCCAGATTGCAAGAATTTAGACACGAAATATAAAATTGTGTAAATTTTCTATCCTTGGTTTGGTAAATATTTTAAATACCCACGTAGTATCTCTTATCCTCCACAAGCTTCATAGGAATTCCTGCAACTGAATTCAAATTTGAAAGGCATTAATTTGAGTGTAACAAGCAAAATTAGCAGTCATTTACATCCGTTTCCACATTGGCGGCCGAGGTCTGTTTTCTGGACATTTTACCGGCGAGAAACGGGTATTCCAAGTAGCACCAAAAACTACCGCAGCTGCACTTGTACATGCAAACTAATAAATTTCATTGATGTGTCTATTTTCAGTGCCCGCAACGGAAGCAATTTGTAGCTACTAGCTGTAATTTCTGTGTGGCGCCCCACTTCCCCACCCAACCACCCAAAAAAGACGGCGTGAAAATCGAGCAAATAAAATCGTGCAAATTTTCGCTGTCAGTGGTCGCGTCTGAAGACCCAGTTGGCTTTGCCAAGCAATTGCTGCACATTTTATTTAACCCTTTTTATGGCCTCATTATGGCCCACAGTGCTGGTGCGGGGGTAGCAGGGGCCTGGAGCACACCCAGACAATATATCTTTGAGGCGAGGGTGCAAAATGTTGGCTTACAAATGCGGAAATGAGGCTAGGAATCAAGCAAATAAATGTTTTATAAAATGTTCGCAGCACAGAAAGTAAGTACAAAAATTGTTACCCCGCAAGCCATTAAAATGAAATTTATTGTTCACAATGTTTTATGGTATTTGAAATTTTTCGTGCTAAATGGAGTCTAAAATGGGTACTTTGTCTCTTATCAGTCAGAAGGAGTTGCTAAAGCTCCATTAAGAAATATTAATAAAAGAAAGGATTCTTGTCTCTATCATGACTTCAATTTGAAATCAAGATCAATCAGATCAGTAGTAGTAAAATTACGTCAAATATTTATCAAATTTCTTTACAATTGACCTCTAAGATTAATCCTACCTTGACTTTAGTTATAAAATTGTTTTCAATATTTGGTTAGACTCATGTGTTATCAGTGTTTACACTGCCTAAGGTTCCGTGGAAGGCTGAAACTATGTTCAACAATTGTAAACTGTCATAACAAATATTTCTAGGAATTCGTCAAGCCCATTTTACAGGGGCACACGCATACGCCCACCATTCCTTCTGCCAAACATGTTTCCATTTACATGGGACGGTATTTTCAGAGCTCCCTTTGAAGTTATACCGCGGCACGTTGGCAGCCGTCTGTTCACCTAATTATCACACTATTTGAGGCATCATAAAGAGCGGTGTGTGTGTGTGTGGGCAGACAGCAAATAGAGAAAATGTACTTCACCAAAACTGAAAATAGGCGAAATAAATAAATAATTGAAATAAACGGCAAATGTAAATGAAATGTTATGTCGTTGTTATGGGGCGCATCATAAACTCATAAAAGTGTGAAAAAGCCGGCGAAGATCAAAGGGAAGGGGAGCAGTTCACGCTGGTGATGACAGCAGCACGAACCTAGCTGCAATTTATGATATTATGCAATATAAAAGTTTAAAGATATGAATATTTATATTTTAGTTATTCATGAGCTAGTTCTGTATTACAGATACTTAAATTAAAACATTATCATTCATCTTGTGTAAAGACTGCGAAGTATGATTTTTTTCCTTTTGTGGAAGTAGAGGAATTTATTCTAGATGACTTTCGGGGGTGAAATGCTGCATACCGTCGTTTTAGTAGTTTCCATCTTTGGGTTGCATTTTATTCTCGGGAACAGCTTGAGCTTGTTCAGAATTGCTGCATGTCTTCGTAATTTAACGCTCCAGATAGCAAGATATCCCTTCGATACCGCATACATTCTCGCAAGAGTCTCGCAAGGTATCGCCAGTTTGGACCATTAAGCAGCGAAATACAGTCCCCTACCTCTAGGAGATGCCTGCCGCAGTGAAGACGCCTGAATTCTGCTACAATAGGACACCAAGGGACAAAATGAAATATATCTTCCCTCTCGCGTAGGTTGCACAGCTCGGATTGATCATTATTTCTTCCGCTGTAAGGAGTGTAATTTCGCTTAAAGAGTTCCGTACGTGCCTGAAATAGCATTGAAATTGTTGGCGTCAAACTGGTCGTGGAAAAAGTAGCGTTCCCCTAATCTAGCGTTTGCAAATAAAATAATTTTTCTTTTAAATCCACTTTTTGGAAAAATACAAACGCTTTATTACATTTTACTACTCTGTGTTAAGTTTGTGCTAAAAGAGTTGTTTGTAATATTTTGTCACACCAAATATTAAAAAGATATTTAAGTAAAAGGCTAAACCGGTTGAAGAACTAAGAACCGGTTTTTGGGTCAAACCGGACCATGGAACCGAACCCCTAATATTTTTGACTCCTCGAACCTGAACCCGAACCGGACCGCTTTTCCAAAAATTAGGTTCGGTTGCAACATATTCAGGCATGTTCTCAATTCCATGCTTTTTGAAAAGTAAATCGAAAATTCCGCTTCGGTTTTGTTTTTGTGTTCTGAATTTCGAATGAAATGGCTCTCCCTTTACTTTTTTGCATTCCACTGGAACAAGCGAAAAATTGCGCTAGATACACAAGAGAGAAACCAGAATTCAAGAATCGATCGAAAATGGAACAGTCGGAAATGAGAGGCTGACTTTTAGGTTTCACTATTCGTTTTTGTTTGCACAGCCAAAATCTGGACACATTAAACAAAAAAGTCTTTATAAATCAATTATAGACTAGAATGCCAATTAAAATTCACTAACAATTTCTAAATTGATCACAGAATTAAGAAAATTTACTTTATGTACATCCAGCAACTGTAAGAGTGCGTAATTTGGCACTTACTTTTCAATCCACCGACTAACAAGCATTACTTTTCGTTTTGGTGTTGCGAGAACTTGAATCAATTCCACTTTCGAAAGGTTGCCGTGGAAGTGGAATTGAGAACATGCCTGATTATGTAGTTCTTCCAACGACACTTACAGGGAAATTTAGAAATTGCTTGTAATCTGACTGCTCTCATTCAATAAGCTTTCCAATCCTGCGACATTTCTCTAGGTCAGATTTTTACTATCAACGTCGATAATTATGCGAATATGGATCGAGCAGGATAACTTTGAATGACAACTGCAGAGCAGAACAGGAATGCAACTATAAAGACTGTAATGCTGATAAAGGTTGCTCATGTGCATCAAAAGTATTTCTTGATTTGGACTATGACCAAGTTACCTCAATAGATTTCTTGCTTGTTGTGCTGCACAAACTCTAAATTTAGTAATTAACGAATTTTTTTAGGGAAAGTTTGACATTAGAATACTATAGAGTTCCCATACTTTTCCGTACTCACACTATATGAAATCTTTTGCTTATAAAAGAATTACAAAAAAAACTATTGCTTGATTGTGAGACGCAATGGAACTTAACCTACAAAATGTGCTAACGTTTACTAACAATTAATAATTTATGTATTCAGAGTTCTTTAAAGAAGCTCCGCCTAAAATCTTTTGAATTAAAAATTGCAGGATTCACAATTACTACTAAGTGATTTTAATTCCGCTGGCTTTTCCTTTCAAGCAACTTTTCTGAAATATTTTGTTTATTACTATAAACATTCGATAAACGTTCTTTTATTATAAGCTCAGTGCCAATATTGTCAACTTTGTTAACTTCTGCTGAAGCTCCAAAAATAATTTCTTAATAAGAGTTTTCAAAATTCAATTTTAAATGAATAAACTTTTGATTGCAAAGAAGAGAAGTTTATGAAAGCCATAGAAAGCAATGAACAAATATCAAATATAAAATCTGTAAATGATGTTAGAGATTCCTTTGACAACTGACCAAGAGAACATACATCGACAAATCTTTTAAAATTTTGGTAAGGTCAAAAAAACGAATACTTAAAACAAATTGATACTATACTTGATGTTTCAGCAACTCAGGTATCAGTTGAACGAGCCTTTCTAACATATAAGTATGATCATCCTGATCTAAGAGCTAGTAAAGCTAGTTAAACAGCTCACAGCTTAACAAATAAGTATTTATAAACCGAAACTATTCCTATGTTCAAGCGAACCGGGGTTCGAACCAAAACCTTGGGTTCAGGAGTTCCAAGAACCGGTCCGCGAACCGAACCTTAAGTTTTACAACGGGTTCGAACCCCGGACCGAACCTTCTGCAAAATTTTAGAGGTTTGCAGCCTTGGAAATTGCTAGTTCTGACCAGCAGTTCTTTATTTATGCCGTTCGTCTTTGGAACCAGCTACCACATTACCTAAAGTCTGTTACAAGCGCATCGCTATTTAAAGCAAAACTTACTAATCACCTACACACCATTTAAAAAACACACCAAAAATAAAATATATATACATGTGTGTGCTTTAACGACCTTTATGATAATCAAACCATCAATAGTACGCTGGCTCTAGGTCTCGTTATGTTTGCACATAACTTCAAAAAGCAGGAAACACAACACAACACAAAGGAGGCTAGGTGGTCATACAGCTGTTTCACTGGTACCTCTACCAGATCATCAGTGACCTTCGCCTAATGTACTGGCCCCAACGACCAACGCTGTCAAGTCGTTTAGGAATTCCCAAACGATTATGCTAGCTCCGGCATGGGGTAAGAGTTGTTGGGCCGTTTAGCAGGTCATATATCTGTAGAGGTACAGTGAAAAGTATGAAACTCTTATTTCTGTTATTTTTGTTTGTAACGTTGTCTGTGAAATGTAAATTAATTTAATCTATCTTAAAATTATCGTTAAACTGTAACTGTCGTGACTAGCACAATAAAAATACTTTTGTCGTGCTAGAAATTTAAGAATAAACAAACAAACATTAAAGATAATCTCTAACATTTAATAAACTTGAACTCGCAGCCTATTGTTATTTAACTTAAACACAAAAAATGTTCAAAATAGAAATCTTGGATATTTGCGTTCATACTGGGTTTGTCCCGAAAGTAATAGGACTGAGTTTCTACCGCCGAGTGGACTGGATTCGGTGGAGGGCGCTCCTAGCTAACGAACGAGGGGCTGGTCAGTTGTCTCCTATCACCTTTAGAGTCAAGACAGGCATTTTCTTGCGACGTGTTTCTATGAGTAATGCAAGCCGGCAAGACGCGATTAAATTCTGTGCGAAAATCGGTAGATTTACGCTACACACACGTGTGAAATGATCAAGCAGGCTTACCCAGATGTTGCTTTAGCAAGAAGTGGTGTGTTTCGGTGGCACCAGGCCTTTTTGCAGAGTCAGAAAGAGGTCGCCGATGAAGACCTTGCTGCAAGACCTTCGACTTCGACAAACACCGACAATGTGACTCGTGTGCGCAAAGTTTTGAACTCAGACCATCGATTAAGTATTCGTTTAATTGCCCAGATGTTAAATTTACCAAAATCTGTGGTTCATGACATTGTGACGGAGTATTTGAACATGCGCAAGGTGTGCGCGAAAATGGTCCGAAAAGTGAACTTGAAAAGTGACTTATTGTGAACAGCTACCCAACGCTTCCGCAGCCGCCCTACAGTCCAGATGTTTCCCCTAAAATTTTTAAATCGACTCAGTTCTATTACTTTCGGGACAAACTCTGTGTGGGTAGCTTTTGATGATAATCAGAAATTTCAAGTCGTTGCAATTCCCATGTGTTGTTTTGCCATACAAAATTGAACAAGTACGAGGTTTGCTGGTTGTTGAAGAGTAAACAGCAATAAGTCCGCTGATGAAACAGTCGTGGTAATTCTCGAAACAGCAACTGTACGGACATACCATTGCCATTCTCTGTTAATTTGTGTTGATTGGTGAATTATAATTAACCGTTGACCTTGGGTCAGCTTAATCAAACTTTGAATAAACTCTTTAAAAACAATATCTGTTTCAAGTTAAAATCACAAAATTTTGTGAAAGTGGAATTGAGAACAAGGTAGAATGTCTATCGTGCGGTGAAATTCATTCTACGCTGTTATGTTATTGTTGAGTAACTTGGATACATTACTGCACTTCTGGGGTATCGGGACCAAAGATGGTCAAACTCTGTGGCAATGGACCTTGAAAACTGTAGAAATACACTTGAACAATACTGTATCCAGAGCCAGGCCAGCAAACTCGTTTTGAACTGAACCCGAAACTCCGACTTGTAAAATACTGCGAACCGAACCTTAAGCCGAACTACGTGAGAAAAATAGCTGAACTTGAACTTGTTCTGAACTAATTGTCTACCCAATGTGCCCAGCCTTAGTAAATGATGTCGCCTGCTAGGGTTTCTCGAAATTGAAACGAATAAAAGCGATACGGAAAACAATCATCCCATGCTCAGTATATAGCACAATTAATTTTGGTTTCGTTAGTTTGCATAAAGTATCACTGACGCCTGTCAAACACGCTTAACTTTAACAAATATAAAGCAAATCTTTATTTGAAGCTAGTTTGTTTGTTTGCGAACGGCCCACTTTTTAGGCTCATTTGCTAGTATTTATCGAGTATTGAATTGGATCAAACCTCAAATTCTTGAACATAAATCATCGGTAAATTTTGGTTTGAACTGGGGAACCGGAGTTTCGGGGAGGAAAAGAGGTTATTTCCGAATCGAATGCCTATCGATGAAAAATTCGGTATTGTTGTGAGGACCCTTCCTATTTTGGTATTGAGATTTGAAGAAGCAAAAAAATAGGGAGCCGGTGGGAGTAAAGTGTGTATTAAAAGTGATTCATTAAAAGTTAGAATTGTTTACTTAGGTTTATCACTGACAAACTTAAGTCAGTAATTAAAGAATATCAGTCAATAAATTAGAAAATAAAATTAAGTTTGTTATATTAGGAATATGTAGTTAGATATTTTTACAGTTACAAACGAGTTCCGAACCATAAATATTTAGTCACTTTAGATCAGAAATAAAAAAAATTACAAGATATTTGATATTTGCCGGCTTAAAAGTTTCTAAAGAAAATAATGGCCGATTTCATCTTCTACATAAAGCTATCGTTGCCTAAACTAGCAAATAACAGAGTAAAATATAAGTGAATCTGACACATAGGAACTATCTAGAAGAAAAGAAAATCGGCCCAAAGTCACTAATACTTTGGTTAAAACCTCTTTCATAAGTGGACTGAAAATTTGTTGGAGTTTTATGAAAGGGATATTAACCATTCTTATTTTTCCTGAGGTTTTCCAAGGCTAGATCAAAACTGATTACCACAAGAATTGTAAACAAAATCAAAATAAACATCTGCCATTATGTTGAGTCTCGAGAAAAGGTCATCTTCATCATTTTGCCTCACCAACTTGAGAGACTACATATCTCATACAAGGCATGTAAATGCTGTTGCGTTGCCATCTTTGGTGCACATTTCGGTTCCACCTGCTGATTCTGCCTTGTGGAGGACTTGGCAGGCGGTCTTCTGGCACATTATAAAAATTTGCAGGTCAAAGCGTTGCCAAGCGACGTGACAGTTGTTGTTGCTGGCGCTGCGGACACATGTTGCTGTCGTCCGTTGTGACTGGGTCGCTGTGGTTGCATGCAGCGGCGGCTTGCCTTGTCGCTGATTAGCATCGCGCCATCTTGCCATCGTCATCGGCACTCGTGTCAGCTGTAAAAGATAAGACCCGCCAAGCTTTCAGCTGGCTTTGGCTCGATGTCGAAGCCGATGCCACAAATCATGGCCAAACATGCGTTTTTTTTTATGAGCCGCAATCCGCAAGGTGTGGCTTTTGCTTGTGTAAGATTTTTGTTAATTTCGGTTTACAATTTTTTCTTAAATATAGTTCTCAAACAGCGTCCCATACACTGTTTTGTGTTCCATCTAACGAGAAAGCTTCCCGCTGAGAACCGGCTATGCCCCCCAGCCTCCTCCAGCCCAGACTCATTAGCCTGAAACAAGCCACTTAATTTAAATTTAAATGTTTACTTCTCGCTTTGCGTGTGGGTCCAAGTAAATATTTTGTCTTCTTTTTCCTTCTGTCACGATGCTTGAAGATTTATTTTCAGTTTTCCCTGGGCGACTAAAATGCGCCTGTCAGCGCAGCAGTTGCTGCCATATATCCCCATCCCAGACGCACAGTGGATTTTTATACAGAAAACTTGTTTCAGAAATAAATTTTTGGATTGGGGAAAAGTGCTAAGCGAAATATCGGTTAACTAATGAGAGGAGGTATTTATAAATTTATATTGTAAACGACGGTTTTTTCGGGTTTTTGGGCTTTTATTTATACAAAATTTACACACGGTTTACTATTTACACTGTCAATAACTGTTTGGTTCAGTCTATCTTGTCAATTTCAATTACAGCGTCTGTGTTCTTTCATCCGTTTGTCTGTCTACTATTCATACTGCGTTGTAGATACAGTGTGACCATCATAATATCTTAAAAATACATTATCGCTAAAATATCGGTACAAATTGTCGGCCATTTCCTTATAACTCTACAGTCTCCAATACCTAAATAAAGCTCTGACCTTTATAAACCGCTGGCTAGCGCCCAAAAAGCTGTTTGCTCTCTTGGCACAAGCCTCCGCATGCTTTTGGAATATTTAAAATCAAAAATCAAGTAAATATCTGAATATTTGCCACAAGTTTAAAGACTACGTTCCACTGTGAGGCGTTCGTGATGGTGGTCCGTTTGGCGGCGTCTCCGCTTTGTGGGACCCACGTGGAGAGAGAGAGAGAGAGTTCCCTTTCATTGCACTTGACACCCGAAATGGATGCTCAGTGCGAGCAACCCACATTAATTAGGCAAAATATTGACACGGTGAGATGTGGTGTTGGCTATTGATTAATGTATTTCAACTGAATGTGTGTATGAGATTTGTGTGTGTGTTTTCCATTTTTTTTTTGGGTATTTTCTCTGGGGCATGCACTTTTTCTTGTCAATGCTTTTTCGGCTGGCAGTCACTAGATCTGGTTTGTTTTTTGACTCTCCGGCAGGTTTGGAACGGACTTAGACGCCACATCAATTGGAGTAGCGGCCCCCAGAGAACATGGTCGTTACAACCTAGAATTAAGAGAGCAAGCTTGGATTTAGGCCATATAAAACTGTACTGCTAATAGATGCTCATTGATTTGGTCTTACCATATTCCCGTGTGCTGCCACTCCAATTAACTTGCTCCTCACTGTGTTTAATTCTTCGACGGTAACTCGCCTGGCCATTCGAGTCAAGCGATTGGATGACACGCGGCACTGCCCTCGGATAAGCACCTCCAAATTGATGCGACATTTCTGGGGAAGAAGAAATTTTGGAAAGCTTTGAGCTGGTTTTGCTCAATTGAAGTACATCCCTTTGGCTGAGACGCGCACAACTTTCCGTTGACTTCTTTAGTAGGAACCAAGAATGCTGCAAAACGTTGCCATCCTCGATGAGTCTCTCGTAGCCCTTGAGCAGCTTGCGTACATCAACATTGATCAGCTCTTCGGGCATGGTAAGATCGTGAAATTGTTGGGAATTTTTGCATAGATCCTCGAAGCGTTTTATCAGCTGTTTGATATTGCCACTGCACTCGCTTTCCACCTCGTCCTGGCACTCGGGAACTACAGAGCCGAGCTGTAGGGAGTTCGTCTTGGCTGATGGAGATGCCACCGTGGCTGCGACTTGAGCTGTGGCGGCTTCCATTAACCCCGATGAGCTCATACCGCCAAGCATTTGGGCCGTTTGAACCATAAAGGTGGCCTGACGTTCGCGCAGCTCACGCAGGCGCAGCTTCAGCTCGTCGAGGTAGGCCAATTGGCGGTCGGTGGGTTGTTTGGAGGCCATTCTGTTGCTGTTTCTTTGGCAAGTGTTGAAATGGAAATGAAAATTTTGTGCCCCAGTTTAGTTTTATTGAAACATTTGGATATTTGAAAATATTTGATATTTCATGTTGTGTGGATTTGGCTAAAGTTTCTAGATTTAAATTTGAAATTTCGACGGAAACCAAATAGACTACTGTGTCATCAGAGGTAAGTAAACTAAGGGAACTGGATCAATTACGAAGTTCGTTCAACTTAGATATTTTAATGTTCAAGTACATTGTACAAAGGATACGAATCGATCGGGAAGATTCGTCAAGCAAAAGTGTGGGAAATTCTTGAAGCCCTGATTCTACAGAAAGTTCGGCTAGCTGTAAGTACTAAGAGTTATTGATTAAAGAACGTTTGTTTTCATTTTAATAACAGTGGACTTATTCAGAAGTTGAATCCGATTAGCGATTACTGATTTACGATTTGTGATTGCCGATGAGTCTCTGCTGAATGCCATTGATAGTTGGCTTTAAGAATTTCTGTGGCCTTATCACTTGTCATCATAAGAAAATACCTGAGACAAATAAATGATATATACAATTAAGCTAAGGACCCACAGGCAAAAAATTTGCAGAAATTTTTATGAAAATTTGGCTTATTTACGATTATGGTAGATTTTGAAGGACCTTCTATTCTTACTTCTTCTATTCATCTAACTTTTTGTCTAATTTTGGGTAAGTTATTTGCTTGTGTGACCTTAGCTTAATAGTCAATTATATGCGAAAACTTTCACTAAGGCAGGCTGATTCAGCAATCGGTAACGAATCATACTTTTTGTTCAATTCCATTTCAGAATTTTTGAATGTCAAATTTTTCAATCGCAATCGGCAACCACTGCATTCAGGAGATAAAATCGGAAATCATAAATCACAAATCGCAAATCGAAATTATCTGCTGAATGGGGCCATTAACAGTCGTTTTTCTGTTCTAGAATGTTTCGTATTTTATTTAAGGGGTATTCTCCATGTCAAGTCTACTAAGAGTTCATCCAATAAGTTTAAGTAACCCTCTGAATTCATGCGACCTGTAATCTTGAAGAAAATGAAGACTAAGCCTGCATTGACGACATTTTAAAAAACAAGCCAGAAGGGATATAATGAATCGTCAAATGTCTTGGAGGAAGGAGTGGAAAAATGTAGTACTCTCAGATGCGAAAAATGGGCCAGATGGTTTTAGTTACTAATGGCGCGACATTAAGGCGTCTGAGCGCATTTCGACCTCCCAAAACTGTATTGGCGGCTTTGTGATGTTTTAGGGCGCTTTTAGCTATCACAATCGGACCGCGATATGCAAGATTAGAGGTCGCAGGAATACAGGGTGCTATTTAAACATATTGGATGAAGTGTTAATTAACTTCTTGGAGCAAGAGCCGGACCCGGACGCCATCTTTCAGCAACATAATGCGCCCATTCACGTTTTAAGGGCCAGTCGTGGGTGATTCTAGTACAGCCTGCGCGCTCTCCGGACATGAATCCAATTCAGAACATGTGTGGTAACCTTGCACGTCATGTTTATGCTGGCGGACGAAAGTTCAACTCGACTGAAGAGCTTCGAAAGGCTGTTACTGAGGAATGGGCCAAAATAGAGTTCGAATTCATGTATATCGCCATCCGGTTGGGCATTTTTAAGCTCATAAATAAGGAGGTTAAATCCATTATTTATTGGTTTTTTATTATCCTTATTCTGTATCCTTTTTTAAATTTTTTTAAGACTGGCTTTAATTAAATTTCGCAGGAAAAATTGAACTTTTTATAAAAAATGCCGGAAGCGTGCTTAAACTTTAATATAAATATTCGATATTCTTGATTCTTTGACCTTAAATCAAGCCCATTTTAACAATTTTGGTCAAAAAAAATTTTATAACATGTTTTAAACATTTTTTACTGAACAAAATATAAGTGGCTTTAATTAAATTTCGATGAGTGTATATAGTATAGCTGCCATACAAAAGATAGGTCTGAAAAAAAGTTTTAGTATGAAAAACTTTTTGTTTTCAATGCTATCGCTCCCAAACTCGTTACTGATCAATATGATATGCTAACACACAATTCTGTCAAGTCTGATCCAAATCGGATGACTATAGCATATAGCTGCCATGGGAATGATCGGTCGAAAAAATAGTTTTAGTGAGAAAAACTTGTTGTTTTCAATGGTAGCGTCTTTATACGTTCGAGATATGAATATTGTCTGTTTCAACACAATTTTGGAGAGTTTGATCAAAATCGGATGAATATATCGTAAAGCTGTCATATAAAAAACTGGTAGTAATATATCGTGCTCCAAAGGGTATATAAACTTCGGTCGAGCCGAAGTTAGCTTTCCTCTATTTTTTGTATTATTTTACAAATAGATAACTGTAAACAAAAAAATGTTTACTGCTATTTAAAAAGTTCTCCGCCGTCAAAGTGGGTTTCCAAAAAAAAGTATAGTGCTGGCGGCCGTGATTCCACGTCTCTAGGTTGTGTGAAATGAAAACTAAAACATCAGTATAGATGTCATTCTGGTCTGACACTCGAAAAAATTTTGTGATTTTTTTTTACAAAATGGCGGTTATTGAAAAATGAAAATTATATTTTGGGCCCATCTTTGGTAGTTTAGAATAACAAAAAAAAATAGTAAAAAATTTCTAAAATTATGATTGAAAGTCAGACCAGAATGGTGACAATTCTGCGTCGATTTCACTTTGAATCATCAAAATCGGTTCAGTGTAACTAGAGATATCATGGCCGCCAGTTCGATAAACGTGTTTTGGATATTCTCAAATATCCAAGCTATAAAATAATAATAAAAAAAAATCGAAAAACGGTTTACATGGAGAATAACCCCTTAAGTTCATTATTCTTGTAACAAAACTGAAATTTTAAGTATACAACGGTATGAGTGCCTGTTGTTTTTTCAGAGAGTATTTGAAAAATAAGAGTGAACCACTGACCCGAACCAAAAAGCGCTGTTTTATTTTGATTAAGAGACGAAGGGCGTAGCAAATGGGGGCACATTTTCATTTATAAATTAAGTTTTCTAACATTATTTTGGAGATTCTTAAAGCATCTGATTAAATTTCGAATGTGGAAGAAGTAATAAAAAGAAATATTTTAACAAAATATTTTTTAGTTACATGTCCGAGTCAATGCTCCGAAAGTTGTACCATGGTTTAAGAAGGCAGGTTTATCGAAGAATACAAACGTGGACATTCACATCTATTTCAAGTGGTTGCTTTTTGAGTCCGCCTCCGTATATTTTCCACACTCCAGTAAAGTCTTTCGTGCTCTAATTTGACATAACAAAACCTTAGATGCATTTCCTACTGGGCTGGTGTGTAATTTGTTTAAATTTTGAAATATTGAAGTACATGGGGACCAGGGTTGGGTCCCAAAGCATTAGCATTATTTTTGAATTAGCATTAAATTTTAATGATAATTCAAAAAAATTTCAATTGGCATTATAAATTGGCATTCCAATAAAATATTTTGAAAATTGGCATTGAAATGAAATAATTGTAATTCAAAATTCACAATTGAAATAATAATTTTAATCAAAATAAGTAATTAAAAAAAATAAAAAAATTCAATCGGCATTAAATGAAATAATTGTAATGCAAAATTTCAATTGGCATTAAGACCGGCTATTACTTAACAAACTGCTTTTCAATTTTACAAATGACCACACATAATAACATTGCCCTGTTTAAGACAATACTAAACCGCGATATATTAAATCATTTAATCGCGGATAAATACCAAAGAGGATCAAAAATAGTAACAATGCCCTCCCTATAAATCATATTACTTCTTAACCAGCGTCCATAGATGAGTCGATATAGCCATGTTTGTTTTGCATCACAGTTAAAGACATATTGCGTTTTTGTTCTTTAGCATTGATCTTCCATGGTGATTGTCGCGGTTCAGTTATGTCACAAACAGGGCAATGTAGTTCTGTGTTGACATTGAAAGCAATAGCGGTTTTATACCGAAGGTACATAGTTTGAGGATTTCCGACCTATAAATATATATATTCTTCAGCATCAACAGCCGAGTCGATATAGCCATGTCCGTCTGTCCGTCTGTCCGTCTGTCCGTCTGTCTGTCCGTCTGTCTGTCTGTCTGTCTGTCCGTCCGTATGAACAAACAGATCTCAGAGATGGTAAGAGATAGAGGTTTGACATGTATGGGACAAATGCTTCTTATACTTGCAGGCAGATCAAGTTTATTTTCAATTTTTGCCACGCCCCCTCCCGCCCCCACAATTTTGAAAAAACGTCATATCTCCCACAGTTTGTAGATAGATGATTTGTACCTTCTAGAGATAGTTAGTC
Organism: Lordiphosa stackelbergi; assembly: GCA_018904235.1. Lineage (NCBI taxonomy): Eukaryota > Metazoa > Arthropoda > Insecta > Diptera > Drosophilidae > Lordiphosa > Lordiphosa stackelbergi. Next base: position 29,174 of record JAEIFU010001465.1, on the reverse strand, counting down.
ATTAGGAATATGTATCGATTTGCCAAAGAAATGATAAAGATCGGACGAGCGGTTCTCAAGTTATGAGCAAATAAGTGAATCTGAATCACTCCCGGCCACCCCCCGCCACCCACCACCCACCCTTTCACAACCAACGCCGCACAATCTTAGAGAGAGAGAGAGAGAGAGAGAGAGAGAGGGAGAGAGAGAGAGGTACAGAGTATATTATAGTCGGGCTTGACCGACTTTCTCACTTGTTTTTACCATGAAGATCCCTTAGCTGCGAATGGCGCTCATCATGATCCTGGCACTTTCCAACTGGTTGGAAGCCGTTTGCTTGGCACAGTTACTTTTTTTTGATCCTCTTTGGTATTTTCCGCGATTTGTCAGTAACGGAAAGTGGTTTGGAACGATTCTTATGATCTTGACCATATTCTTTAGCACTGGTCTTCCATTGTGTTTATCGCGGTTCAGTATTGTCCTAAACAGGGCAATGTTATTATGTGTGGTCATTTGTAAAATTTAAAAGCAGTTTGTTAAGTAATAGCCGGTCTTAATGCCAATTGAAAATTTTGAATTAAAATTATTTCATTTTAGTGCCAATTGAAAATTTTGAATTACAATTATTTTGTTTTAATTTCAATTGAGAATTTTGAATTAAAATTGTTTCATATTAATACCAATTCAAAATATTTTAACTGGAATTGAAAATTATAATGTCAATTAAAAAATGTTGAATTTGCATTGCCAGATTTAATGCCAATTAAAATTGAGCATTATCAATTGGCATTACCAATTATTAATGTTAATTGATAAAAATAATGCCAGCGGCACAACCCTGATGGGGACATTGTTCCCCTTCGCTTTGTGAGGATCGTGTACAAAAGCTACATTGGTGGGGCCATCCGTAAGGGGAAGCTGGCGATGCGCGAAAGAAACATGGATTTTGTTAGTCTAAAAGCCCAATAAATCTTTTCGAAGCTACGTTTGGCGGGTTCGTACCGAAATTTGCCAATGGTTAATATTCGGCAATTTAAGGTTTGAGGTTCTTGGAAAGAGATTTTGGCTCGAACTGTGGATCAAGCCAAGTTTTTTTAAATTTTAGAGAAATGCAATTCAAGCAAATTTTCGGAACCCCCGGATTGCGGGCTCTAACCAAAACTTACCAAAAGTTAAGGTTTGGAAATTTGCATTTCGAGGTTTTCGGGAGTTGATTTTGTTTCGATCCTTGGTTCGTTGTTTTAGTGGGTATCAAAATAATGTTTCCTGTCAAATCGGTTATCAATGGAGCATTTTACATAGAGATTTAAAGGCATTACATAAAACTTAAAACACAAATCGCAGACCCTTTGGGGTAGGTGGTTCCTCTAAGAACCGCATTTTGGATTTTCTGGAATTGTGTGATTCAAAGTTTCTTCCTATTTTTCATATCCTCAAACAGGGTACCATTTCGACGAGATGCCCACAGTTATGCCATATTTTACACTCGGCCCATTTCTCGTTTTTTATGAGCTTCAAATTGAGATATCTCAGGCAACTAAGTTGTTACCCCCAACAACAACAACAACAACAACTGTCTGTGTCGAATTGGCCGAACAATGGTGATTTTTCGTCGGCATTAAACACTCACACACACACACAGCGGAGAGAGGGAGAGAGAGGCTTTGGGTGTAATATCTTAGCCTTTTCCTTCTGGCTGCTGTGGGTGGGTGGGGTTAGTTAGGAATTTCACGAAGAAAACGTGCCGCTGCCGACGGCTGACGCCTACCACCGACACAGAGTGCAGTACAAAGGAGTGGGCGTGGCAGCTGTTGATTTCACCTGAGGTGTGTACGTCCCGCGCTCCTCCGCTACCCTTACATTGAGCTGTGCAATTGTTGTTTCATATTTTAATGCCTTTTTGAGTTGGTGGGCGTGCCACGACACGATTCTTTCTGCCGATAAGCTGTTATTTTTATGGCCCCGCCGGATCGGAGTCTTTTTTTGGTTTTTTTCATCTGGAGTGTGGTGTAGGCTGGCTGCCGACTTAAAGAAGTTAAAATTATTACACCGCAATTGTCTTGATCGTTGATTTATGTGCGCTTTTGTTGTCGGGTCTGGAAGTCGCCGCCTCCCGCCCTCAGGCAAATTTGTGCGGCTGTTGATATTTATTGAGCCACGGTCCAGGCCAATGAATGGGCATCAATTGTGTATGCAATATGGGAAGTTGATTATGCTTCTCATTAGCCACCGTTTTTTCTCCCATGAAAAGAGGAATGGGAACCGGTTCCAAAAAGTTGAAAACTTTACGAAAGTTTTTCGACTTAAAAGGGAGGTTACAGTAGCTGGGACCTCTTTCTTCTTAGGGGAAACAGGGGTTGACGTTTTCTTGATATTTATGTGATGCAGTTAATCTATTTTCCTACTTCTGCCTGCTAAATTCAGTAATCTAAACTAAACTGTCAATGTCCTGCCGATGTCATAACAGCAGCCCAACCCAGTCCAGTTCAGTCCAATCCCACGAGACCCACCCAACGACTTCTTCGCCTTCTCTTTGCACGATTAAACCGTACCATTCGCCGGCCCAAAAAAAAACTGCCTTCAATTTGCCTGCAAACTTAATGATTTCATCTTTCATTGAATTCAAATTTGGCCTCCACGATATCCGTCGACGACGACTTGCAGCTGTGCTCTCCGCACGATGTTCGTATCGAGTGGAAGACGGTGGTGGGCGTGCCTCCATCATACGCCCCTTGAATTATTGTTGTTGTTCGGCTGTTGATAGCCGCCGCTCGTAGCTGCCCGTCGATATAACGAATTTATTATTTATTTCACCTGACAGCATAAGCAACAGACTCTATAAATTTCCCTAGCCACTCGCTGGACTCATATTTATGGCCCATCGCTCTCCCTCCCCCGTCGCCCCTACATGCTCGTGTGTACGTGAATGTATGAAAATGAAATTATTGATAAGGATTTCGTTGGTCTCCTCTGTGCTCCTCGGTGTTGATTGAAATACCGCAACAGCTTCATTTGCCCGGCGAAATACGAACAAAAACGGAATAGAAGCCAGCAAACCAAAATAAACGAAAAAGCAAACCTTTACCCAATATCCTGCTCAGGGTCATAATTCTTACGCTGCTTCCTCGACCGCCTGGGCGCAGCTTATTGCAGTTGGGGCTCTCTGTCTGCTGCTCCGCCAACTCGGCGCATATTTTATTATGAATTGCTCTTAACGATGTTCCATTTTTCATGTGCGCATTCATAAACCTTTTTCTTATTTTCGACTTCGAAAGCGGATTGTTTGCATGTTGTGCGGTGGCTGGACCAGGATTCTTCCACATTCAGTCCCCTCGCCCTCTGTCCAATGGGCAAGTGAATAATTGCACCAAGGTGTTGTAAGCAGAACGAAGGGCACAGTGGTCTAAAGATGCTGCAAGTGGCAGGCTTTCAGTTGAAAAATATAAGATATTTGAGAACATTAAAATATTTAGTGAAAGACCTTCAAAAGATCATTCGGATAAGATCGATTTAAGTGATGCAATCAAAACTGACGGCATTGTTTAAAAATACGCAATAATTCTCAAGTTCTTTTTCATTTGATTTGTTCTTTCACATATCTTTTGGCCATGTCTGCGAGAATCAATATTTTTGGAACTGAATATTACGGTTTCTTATTTTTGTTTTTTTGCTTAAATACCAAACGGATGCGATATACAATTGAATCGAAAGTATTCGGCTAAAGTCTATTCTCACCGGCCGCAGCTTCGAAAAATCTGTCAAAGTCGAAGCTGCGAGATTTTGTTTTCATGGGAAACACGTAGGCTAGGTGCAAGGCATACTAAACAAGGCAATAGCACTCACTCTATCTCTTGACAACTGTTAAATTTCAGTCAGTAAGCCAGGAGCAAAGAATATTAGAGAGAAAATTTGCTCAGTCGACACCGCTTCGCCAGAAAATTGTCAGCTGTTCGCTCTCATTTACGCTCTCTAGATACTTTTTGGATACATTTGGGTTATGGTCGTCTCCCTAACCACAGTGATTTACACTTGAAGTATCTTTTGGGCACTACGTAGCACAGCAAAGGAGCGAAACGTTCTTAATATTTTGCTCCAGAGTAAGCAACGTTGTAAGCAAGCATCCAGGAGATTTTTGTGTTTTACTAGTAGGCTGTATGAAATGTATTACTCTCGCTTTCTTTGACACAAATAAAAGAGTTGTGACAAAGGATATATACCTTGGGCTAGGTGGTTATCAATAACCAATATTCAGCTTAATATCATTTTCAAATGATTTTGGAGGTACTTTCTATTTATTTATTTATTAATTTCTTGATTCCAAGTGCTACAAGGATAACCTTTTACATTAGTGCACTAGTCACATACAAAAAATAAAGATCATAGTATAAACATTAATCCTAATTCTACTTAAACTTAACCTAATACACATACAGCTGATTTTTGTTATTATTATTATTATTATGATCTGTGTAATTAAGTATTATTATTAATTTTCTGCTATTAAAAGTTCTTTTAGTTTTACCCTAAATTGCGTAATTGATTCCACAGACGAACAGTGTGAACAAAAAATTGTCGCTCTAGACAAGTTTATTTATGACGTATGTTGTTTATGTTTTCGGTTCCAAATTACCCTGTGCAAAAGTACCATAATCCTGAAATCAGTCCAAGACTTAAAATTAAGTTCATAGATCTGTGTGGCAAACCCAGTGATGTGTTCTCTTTGCTTGACATTGTAGACGTATCTAGCAATACTATTGAAAGTTACATTAAGCCTACGCTGAGAAGCTGAATCGCAGTTGCCAAATATCTCAATTCCATAGCAGAGCGTGGGTGACAGATATGTTTTTGCTATCAATAGTCTAACGTCGGTAGGTAAAAACTGCTGGGTCAATGAGAGCTGTCTTAGAAGTCCAAATGTCTTTTCAGTGGCTTTAATCACATGATCACCCCATGATAGAGTTTTGTTAATAGCTATGCCGAGATTTAGCGCCTGCTCGACATAATTTATCGGTGTGCCGTTAACGATTAAGTCCGGCAGGCTTTCAGTGCTCAGCGGTTTTTTGTATATAACAATACATTTACATTTTGACGGATTTAGTGATAAACCATTACAAGCAGCCCATCTACTAAGATTAGATAATTCACTATTACATAGATTTACACATTCATTTATTCTGTCTAAGGGACAACTGACATAAAGCTGGACATCATCGGCATACATGTGAACATTACAGTTAGACAATGAAACAGGGAGATCGTTTACATACATTGAGAAGAGAAGTGGACCAAGAATTGACCCTTGAGGTACACCACGTTTCAAAGACAGGACTGCTGACTTCTCATGATCGGTAATCACTGTCTGTCTTCTTCCACATAGGTACGAAGAGATAAGTTTGATGGCAGTTTCAGAAAAATTAAAAAAAAGTAGCTAGTTTAGTACATAAAATGTCGTTTACCGTATCGAAAGCTTTGCTAAAGTCAAGTAATGTCAGAAATGTTACCTGACTGTTATCAACTTGCTTACGAATATCTTCGGTGACCTTTATTAATGCCGTGATACTTAACATTAGATTCAAGCTTAAAAATTTACTAATCTGATGTAACATAAGATGCTCAAATACTTTAGACATAAAGGGAAGTATCGATATCGGTCTATATTCGTCATTTGTCTTTGGTAATGGAACAATCTTAGCTAGTTTCCAATTTTCCGGATGTTTCTATGTAGTAGCAGCTGCTGCGTGTTCGGTGTTAACACTTGCCGCAGGTTTTCGCAGGTTCGACAATGCTTCGCCCAGTTTGAAAAGGCTATTAGATTCTCTTTTTAAAACAGTTATTTTAATTGAATTCTCTTTTTGAAGAACAGATCTGTGCTTATAAGGGAGATTTTTAAAGCGTATGTTTTTGAAAATTTAAAAAGAAAAAAAAAACAGATAATTTGCAAAAGCGAATGAAATACATTAAAACGACGTTTGCGATCGTTCCTATGGCAGCTTTGTGCGACAAATGTGCTGCGTATTTGTACCAAAAGACTTCGTCCAAAGTTTGGTTTTAATAGCTTTCAAACTGACGAAGGAGATAGCATTGAAACATATGGACAGACGGACGGACCGACGGGCACGGCAATATCAACAAGGGTTGAGGAGAAAAACAAAAAAAAAATTAAAAAAATGTTGCAATTTCAAAAAGGTTTTCTTCTCTTCTGTAAAAAATCCTTTGTACAACACAAAAAACATCAATTCCTAAAAGTGACAAGAAAAATTTATTTTACCGATATGTAAGAACAATGGTAAGAATGGTGATCTCAAAAATCGGTTTCAAAAATTTTTTCATGGCTCCGTTTTTGAAATATGATTTTTTTTTATTTTTTCGGTAGGTGCTCTTACATTTTAAGCCATATCGACTTCATAATTGTCAGATAGCGTCAAGCAAGATATGAATCGAAAGGTCATTGACCTGCCAGTAATCGCGTAGAACATTGTTTTTAAATTGTTTAGTAAAGTTTGAATACATAACCAATAATATTTCAAAAAAAACGAAGTTTTGCTCGAAACTAAGAACTTTCATCTTTGCCGGAAGTTTTTTTAGTTTTTATACCCTTGCAAATGTTTAAATACATCAGAGTTTAAGAACGCCAGCATTAAAACAAACAATTTTTCTAAATAAAACCCACTTTTCGACCGCTAGTTCCTATGACAGCTATAAGATATAGTCATCCGATTTTGACCAAAACTTCCAAATCTGTGTAAAAGCGTATAATATTAATAATCGCTGATGTGAGACACGTTAACATTAAAAACAAAAAAGTTTTTCTCACAAAAACCCACTTTTCGACCGATAGTTCCTATGGCAGCTATAAGATATAGTCATCCGATCCGGTCGGTTCCGACATATTAGCAGTGTGCAGTAAAAAGAAGACTCTGTGCAAAGTTTCAGCTCGATAGCTTTAAAACTGAGAGACTAGTTTGCGTAGAAACAGACAGACAGACGGACAGACGGACAGACAGACGGACGGACAAAGCTCAATCGACTCAGCTCGTCACCCTGATCAAGAATATATATAGTTTATAGGGTCGGAAATGAATATTTCTATGCGTTGCAAACTTCTGGGCAAAATTATAATACCCTTTGCAAGGGTATAAAAATCATAATTCATTTTTGAACGCCTGGAAAAAATAAAAAAAATCAAAGAAAAAAAATTACTTTTATTTTTTTACTTAAGAATCGCACTTCTACGAAGAAAACCAGATAACGATTATCAAAATCTATGAACAAACACAGGAGCTGTGAGCAATTTCAAATTGTGATTATTCAAAAAATAAATTTCCGTTTGCATCGACTTTTGTTCGGTTCTTGATTATAATTTTTGTTCTGGCTTTTCGCTTACTTCCTAAAGTGACCAAAAGACGAAGAAAAATACAAGTTTATTTTTGTGAACAAAAAATACTCAAATTTGACTGTTAGTTCCTCTACTCAATTTGATCCATCCACGGTACGTGTGACACAATTTTCCTCACCAATACCTTATTGTCTTCGTAAAAGTGTGATTATTAAGTAGAAAAAATATAAATAATTTTTTTGGATTTTTTATATATTTTTTCTAGGCGTTTAAAAATAAAATTTGTAGCATTTTAGAAAAAATTGATTTTTTTTAAATATATTTGGTAGTTGAATCAAAACTACTAAGCCGATTTTAAAACAACGTTCTACGCAATTAATTGTAAATTACCTTTCGATTCATATCTGGAATAAATTATAAAAAAAAAAAAAAAAGTTAAAAAGAAAAACAACGAAAAAATAAAAAAATTATATAAAAAAAAAATAAAAAAACAGAGCCATGAAAAACAAAAAAAAATTGAAAGCTTTAAATAAATTTTTATTTTTAATTTAGTTATTTATTTGGGCATAAGTTTTTATTTTTCGAGCAGGATGTGATTAAAAGGGTGAAAATCTCTTCCCAATATAATCTTGGAATACATAAGTTTCCGATGATATTTTTAAATTTTTCCGTATTCCTGAATATGCCGAATTTTTGAGCCCTGAAAATGTTGAGGTAGGAAGAAGTCAATAATCCAACTTTAAAAGGCTAAGTAAAAATACCATTTTTAGTTCTCTTATCCATAGCTTTATAATTGAAATTCAGGAAAACTGTTTTCTCTTACCCAGGTATATTTTCCTTCTACCTTACCAAGGTATGAAAAATTGCTAACCTTCCAATCACTGTAAAAGCCTCTTAGCGCAGCACTTGGGACATATATTTATAGCGATTTGTTGTTTTAAAATATAGGTAAATATATTTGGTGCACTTATTAATGATCTTTTGCTTAGGTTTAGGGCTGCGCTTGACTCATTTTGACCATCCAGATTTGAATCAAACTTATATCAAGGACTTTGACTTCAGTCTAAACCAGTTTCCACCACTTTCTAATATATGGAATAAAGTCTATACTTTAAAGAAATTTCAGACCCACAGTTAGCTAATATATCTCGATTTCTAGTAAGCCAGTCTTTTTGGCTCATTTTTTGATCCATTTCAAAGCTGCCACTTTTTTTCGTTTTAATTTGTTAAATTGCTAAAAGTAATTGGTCCATACCACTTTGTCCCCTAGGGACATCCCTTTCTCCTTTGACTGCTTTTGGCAAGGGCCAAGCCATTCCCATCTCTATATCCCAGGGTCCCTGAAAGGGTTTGGTTTTCGCAGTTTCGGTTCGGTTTCGGGCTGTCAAAGGCACAGCGGGTAGTCGTAAAATCGCGGCAAACACAATTGAAAAACGACCAGCAGGGCAGATACTCGCGGAGTTGGAGATGAGTGAAGGAGTGCGGCGGCAAACACTCCACACTTGTCAGCCGCGGAGCGTAGAGGCCTCTACTGATTGTGTGCCCCCTGCCTCCTCCTCCTCCTCTCTCTCTCTCTCTTATGCTCACAAATCATAAATTGCCGCCTTAAAATTTATCTTCAATTTTCGAGACCCCATGTGGTGCTTAGCGAATGGTGTTTTGAAATTTATTGCTGCATTTGCAATAAATATTGTCAGTTGAGCTCAGAGCGGGAGGGCCATAGTTTAGAGTGAGATGGCCAGAATGGCGGCGTTTGCTTGCTTTTTGCATGATTGCCGCTGTAACGCCTCTGTGTCGGTCCCCCCGCCTCCTCTGTAGACGATATTGTTTATTGTTTTCGTGCATATTAATGTACGTTGATTGCGGGGAGTGGCGGGGACGACGGGCAGTTAGCAGCTGCCGTTGTCCTGCCGTTGGTCTCTCTTTCACCATGATTGTTAATTTACAGCGCGAGAAATTGATGATGGCCCGCTTTGGGTGGAGTAAGGGGGGCAGGATTCGTGCCTTAGATTTGGGTCTTATTAATTGTGGTTTTTGTTTTTATGGCTTTTGGGTTAATTGAGATGGTGAAATGTGTATAGAATCATTGCCTATTTTAATGATTAAAGTTCGACATGATAAGTGATATTTTGGGCAAAAGAAAAAACTTTTGTCGTAAACGATTTTTTTTAAGCCCCGTTACAAAAATTCGTTCGATAGAATTTCATATAATTAGAAACACCTTTGCTTTGCTTTGATGCTCATGTGCTGTTAGAAAGTGTTTCTATTTATGTGAAATACTGTATCGAAACGTAGGGCTTTACACACGGTTACTATTCACATTGTCAATACGGGTTGTATCTGCCTGTTCTCTACTCCACTACTCTCCATCTCTTCATCTTTCATTGTATTTAGAGTGTGACCATCGTCTCTGTCTAAAAATACCTTAACGCTAAAATACTAACAAATTACTTCAAAGCTTACCTGTTTCCTATAAACTGGCCTTATATATAGATTCAATATCGACATCAGACCACATAGCCAAAGCTATCAATCAACTTACACACATTGCCTCATCCAGGGCACTCGAACCATAAAACCTCGTAACACCAACGGCCTATCGTCTCATCTTACTTTAGGTTTCAACCAAAAAAATAAACAACTACCACAAAAACTCTCTTCCTGTCGCCACAATTTGTTTGCACTGCTGTCAGGAGACGAAGCCCCCACTCATGCTCTCATCCATTGTACATACTCGTACATCGATTCGACCATGTGACAGGCATCGGGCAGAGCTCATCAATCTCCTGTCGGTCTAAACAAAATATGCAATATGTTCACAATGCGGCGGAGCGAACATCGATAACCCCCCACCAACCCCAGAGCAAAAAAAAAAACGAAAATTAGAACCCTTTTTGCGGCCTAACCACATACAGAAGTTTCGTACCAAAACAAAAAATTAGAAAATATGTGTTGACAGCAGTCATCAATCAAGCGACACAACTTTTGACATGTCAAATGAACGACGAGCCAGAGCATAAATTACAACCTACCCAAAAAAAAGGTAGACAGATACCAAAGTGCGATATCTGCGCGAACAGAGACAAAACGCTTTGCGTGCAGTAGCAATTGGAAAATCAATTCCATCAGCCGGGATGCGGCATGTTAAATGTCATTACACTTTTCGATAAGATTGATAAGAGTAAACGGTTTTGCGTGTTGTTTACGTGCCGCTCAGTTGCTCAAGTGAGTCAGGCGGCGGCCCATTCATTTAATCACTCTATCAGTCCGTCACTCAGGCAATCTGTCAAACAGTCACGCTGACAGGCATTTCCACTTAAAACACAAGCACAAATGTTCCCGTCTACCACATTTAACACAAGTTCATGTGGAGGTAAATAACAAATGTAATAAGCCAAAATTAAATGCAGACACATGTACCATATTACATAAAAAAACAACAGGTTTCGATCAAATTAAATAAAAAGAAGCATTGGGCCCATCAGGAGATAGTTTCGATTTGCGATTTCTGATCTATGATTTCCGATTGGTAAACTTGCACAGAAAAAAAAGATAAACATCTTTAATAATATCTAAAAAATATAAATTTTTCATATCAATGTGAACTGTTTCTAAACATATGGACGCTATAATATCACCTTGATTTTTTTTCAGTTGAAGGCCGATTTGATACTGAAAATACCCGTATGATCCTAAATATCGCGATCTTATTTTTTTGTGTGACAATCATGATTGCTGAAAAGGAATGGAATTGAATACCGATTGCTGGGTCAGCCTACTTCTGCTGAAGCATTCATATTGATGTTTTTATTGTACCCGACTATTTGTAATACGAGAATATATATTGTATTTAAATCGGTAAATCGGTATTCTCTAATCGGAATTATCTGTTTAAAACAGGGATGCAAACCACTCGGTAATAAGGACTGGTTCGGTTCAGCGGTTCAGACAGTTTTTGAACCGCCGGTTCGGTTCATTGAATGGTTTTTGGGGCTTACTGAACCGCGGTATTCAGATTGTTTATTAACAAAGACTGAGGTTTTCAGTTAATCGGATATGTTCAAAATTTCGACGGCAATTTCCTTATAAACGTACTCATTTCGTTTTGAAATCCTACCACTTTATATATCAAGTGACGAAAACATCTTTGGTCACTTGATATTGTTTAGAAACATTGACGGTTTCAAATCAACTAATGAACATATAACATATAATATAATAATATTAATACTTTATTAAAAATCAAATAACAGATGGTTTGAAAAAAGCATACAATATTTCACAGAGATGTTGAGTTTTAATAAGGTGATACGGCTATGACTACCAAGTCGTCAGTCGGAGAATTATTGGTGATAAAAATTATTAATATATAAATTATTTTATTATAGTGTGAAACATGTTTGCCACTCCCTACCTTAATACAAACTGCTTCCCCGCTCGTCGCGAGATACAGAATCGTTGGGGTATGGGAGCAGCTCCCAAGTTGCACCTATTAAATTAAGAAACAAAAATTTTAAACATAGAAACTAAAAATATTCCATTAAAATTTGCTTTCGGTATCTTATGGCATGAGCAGCTGTTAAATTCTTCCGTAGTCCAGTTTTCAAACAATACTTTCCCAAAAAGCAATTTCCAAAAAAAAGCAATCTATACTCGGATAGAATTGGGCATCTTCCAATGAAGTGGCGTATGTCCTCGATTTCGTTGGTGTTGCAAAGCTCACAAATGTTCGTTCCACCTTGTTGTAAAGTATATTTATTTCCGTTCAGCCAGATCATGTCGCATCTTGCTTTCAGCACCCATGATACCGTTCTGGTTTCCAATTGGAGCAGTCTACTACCTACTGATTCATCGAGGTCTTTGTAGATTCGTGTCACACTATTCATTTTTCTTTCAAAGAGTCGTTGATTTCGATTCTGAGATAACGCATCTAACATAATTTCTCGGGTTTGTGCCCAGATAAACGGTTCCAAAAGTTCTTCGCTCCAAAGAATATTGAAAGGTCCACTGATCAAATTTAGACCTTTTGCCCAGAAAATATTTTTGGCTAATATTTCCTTTGACATAATATGAGGGAGACGGTCGTTGCTGTAAGTGAATAGTGTTATTTCAATGTATTTAATGTGCAAGTTTAACATGTACAGACAACTACTTTCCATATTCGTGTCCAGCGCTATTGCATAGCTTGGTGTCGTTCTAGGTAGGCAAAAAATTCGTTTAATAAAAAACATATATAAATTATCTACATCTTCTGGAAGTGTGTAGCCCCAAACTTGCGCACCATATGACTGTATAGCTCTGCACACTGCTCCAAAAATCTTGAGCTTCATGTCAAATGAAATATTGTTTTTTGACAGCATGCTCCTCCAAGTACAGTTCATACTAATTTTCGCCGCAGAAATTCGTTTCTCAATGTGTTTTTTAAAAGACAACTTCGGGGTTAATACAACACCAAGATACGAGAACTCCGAAACAACACGGATTCGCCATTAAAATCCCATTTTTCCATCGCCGACCATATGAACATATAACATATAAACTTAAACAATTCTAATTTGAAATCCTTAAGTTCATACGGAAATCGACTCCGATATGAGTAATACACCCTATTATATAATAAACATTTCATTTTTAATAAACTCAAATTTGACATTTTCATTTGAGTAGTTGTATTATACTTGTATACGTGGTTTTCAAAACAGCGGGTAATAAAACAGATCTTAAAAGACTTAAATTAACTTCAATATGATGGAATTTTAGATGAAACTTAATATCTCCTATCATATTTTGATCGATATTGGCTCTTAAGTCTGGTAAAACAAACTCCAATGTGGAAAATGTTTATTCTTCTGACACTTGTGTGGGTGGAAATGCTAAAACTATTCGAGCTATGCTTAAGTTGACTTTCCTGATAAATAATCCAACATTTAATAATCTTTAGGTAAACGCTAACAATCGATATTTTACTTTTTTATGGAATTGAATGGATATCCGTAATGTTTTCAGTAAAGTTTTGAATTTTGTTGTATATTAACATTAAATGAGATTTAGCTACCTTTTTCACTTTTTCTGATAGCAGGATTGATTCCTAGAATCTAAGAAATCGAATTCAAAAATAGGCGGAGCTCTTCTTTTTAAAGAGCTGACAATTACTGAGCTATGTCGTCCTCCCTTTTTTCAACCATAATTTTGCTTGACTACCAGACATAGAAATACTCTTACTCATTGTCTCTTTCAAGCCAATCTCAATTAAAGATAAAAAGTTAACATTTGAGTATTAAGTAAGTTGACCCCAACGGATAATTCAATCAACACTTAGCAAATTTAATTAGGTTGATGTTCTTAGCTTTTTTACAATAAACCTGCTTTTCCAAGTATTTTTGTAATATTTTAAAGCTAATTGCTAATTTTGCTCACTATTCGCCAGTAACTCAATACCTAGCTGAAGTAAACCGAACCGAACCATTTTATTTTGCGGTTTTTGGTTCGGTTCAGCATTTTTGAAAACACACCGGTTCGGTTTACGGTTCGGTTCACGAGCGAAAAAAGCGGTTCGGTTCGGTTCAAAACCGGTTCGGTTCAGAACCGGTTTGCATCTCTGGTTTAAAAATACTTCGAAATAATTAAAGTTCGATACCGATATCGTTTTTTTTTCCAACCGATTGCCCCTATATCTGCTGGCTGGTTGAGTTCAGCAGAGCTGCTTGATCCCTGATCATTGCGTGATTTCAGGTAATTTCCGTGTCATAATTATACGATGTGGCTTAAAGTCAATTCTCAGCAACTTTGTCAAATTTTTAGTCCTAAAAGTAAGCCAAGTAATTGGTGCAGTGTCTTGTTGCTGATCAGTGATCAAGTGTCTCTGATGAATGCACCCATATGCCGCTTTTAATCTTGCCCCGCCATATTATTTCACTATGTTCTGAATCATGATGTTTGATCAACTATCACTATCAATTGAGTATTTGAGATTAGGCAGAAATACTACAATGCGCATTTTGCTTTTTTATACCCGTTACTCGTAGAGTAAAAAGGGTATACTAAAGTCGTGCAAATGTATGTAACAGGCAGAAGGAATCATTTCCGACCATATAAAGTATATATATTCTTGATCAGCATCAACAGCCGAGTCGATTTAGCCTTGTCCGTCTGTCCGTCCGTCCGTCCGTCTGTATGAACACCTAGATCTCAGAGATGGTAAGAGATAGAGGTTTGACATGTATGGGACAAATGCTTTTTTATCTGCACGCAGATCAAGTTTGTTTCAAATTTTGGCCACGCCCTCCCGCCCCCGCAATTTGGAAAAAAGTTATATCTCCTACAGTTTTAATGATAGAGGATTCGTACCTTCTACAGATAGTTAGTAATTAGCAAAATGAATCGATTTGCCGAAGGAATAATAAAGATCGGATGAGTGGTTCTCAAGTTATAAGCAAAAAAGTGAACCAAGCCCTCCCCACTACCACCCTAAAAAAATGTTGCATACTTTTTGGATGGTCACACTAAGGTACGCGGGAACACTGTTAAACATGTTTTTTCATGAGTAACGGGTATATCGAAGTCGGTTAGAGCCGACTTTAACTTACGCTCTCGTTTTTTTGTAGAAAGAGCATTCTTTTTACGTCATTAAAGGCTCGACTCCAGATGACAGAAAAGTTTATTTCGGCACAATACTTCATTCAAATAAAAACGAGAAGGCCAAGCTAACTTCGTCTTTGCCGAAGTTTTTATACCCCTTGCAAATGTTTTAATACATCAGAGTTTAAGAACGCTACCCAGCGGCGCACAGCAAGACACAGGCTACACTGTATACCAAGGTCGGGTTTCGTCTCGAAACTCTTTGTCGAATGAACGCGTCGTAGCTCTTTTGGTTTCAGGCATTCACTATATTGAGCAGTGGAGTGATCGACGGGCGTGTGCGTGCACCCCACAGCGAAAAAACAACAATTAAAACTTTTAGCGATTTATGAAGCAAATGAAAACCAAAAAAAAACAAAACCAAGGAGCGACTCAAACACCAACCTTTGGTGAAAAGTACATTACGTCTTAAGTATCAAAACATATCTTAGTGGCCACCGTCCATCATTCTAGATTTTGCAGTTGTGGGGTGGCTTACTTTCGATAAGTAAGAAGCTAAGTTGTGTGGTTGTTAAAACAAACAATTTTTCTAATTAAAACGCACTTTTCGAACGATAGTTCCTACGACAGCTATGAGATATAGTCATCCGATTTTGACCAAAACTTCCAAATCTTTTTAAAAGCGCATAATATTAATAATTGCTGAAGTGAGACACGATAACATTAAAAACAAAAAAGTTTTTCTCATTAAAACCCACTTTTCGACCGATAGTTCCTATGGCAGCTACAAGATATAGTCATCCGATCCGGTCGGTTCCGACATATTAGCAGTGTGCAGGAAAAAGAAGACTCTGTGCAAAGTTTCAGCTCGATAGCTTTAAAACTGAGAGACTATTTTGCGTAGAAACAGACAGACAGACAGACGGACGGACGGATAAAGCTCAATCGACTCAGCTCGTCACCCTGATCAAGAATATATATAGTTTATAGGGTCGGAAATGAATATAACTATGCGTTGCAAACTTCTGGGCAAAATTATAATACCCTTTGCAAGGGTATAAAAACACATAGTTTTTGAAACTTTGAATGGATGTTAATCCATGTTAATCCATTAAGAAATTCTTCCTGTCTTAACCAATCTGACATCATAAGATAGCACGATATTTGGTTGCGGTCTTCAAAACTTTTTTGCTTAAAAAATTGATTTACAAAAATTTCCTTTAGTTGTTATAAATGTTAAAATTAATAACTCAATTTAAAAAAGTTTTAAAGTAAATATACAATTCTTTATCAAATTATCTTGTCCAGACCATTAATTATGCAGTCCGCGCTAAAGTTCATCAAATTATACGAAAAAGTACACGGTAAGTGTTCAAAGAAGAAGTGGATAATTTGATTTAAAGCTTCAATAAGATAAATATTCAATTTGAAACCGAATTCCTCCACTGGTTGTTTGTTAAGCATAGCTATAACCACGCTTAAGTGCGTGGTTGTTGTCTACGCCGCCGTAAGCTGGCTGCATTTCTGGTAAAATTTATTCAGAAACAGGCTTATGTTATCCAGCAAGAGGATACTGATACCTCTGCAGAATAGATCAAGTTCTTCGGTAGGTTTTAACTTTTCCTTTATATTGCTCCACTGTGAGCAATGCGGCACCCATTTGCCATTTGCCAGTTAACCTAGTCAACTAACAAATATTTATAGAAAAAATCTTTAGGCAATTCTTAACACTGATTTTGTGGATTACATATACAGACGGATGCAGTCGGTTATCCTCTTATAAGCTCGCGTTGAGTAACTGTACATAACGAATTTTATGAGGTTTTGAATGAATTTAGAAATGTATTTCATATACATTACTTTCCAAGTTAAATAGAACCAAGCTCAATGACTCGGATCTGTACATTGAACCGACAAAAGCACTTAATTTTCCCTTACTTTCTGATCGGTTAATTTTTTAAACCACAAATAAACAAATTGAAAACGAAATGTTTTCAAAGTGATTTTCAGAAAGAAAGAAAAAAGAAACTTGGCAACCATTTAAAGCTGCTTGTGTTTTTGTTTTCTTTGTGACAGATTTCACTTTTGATTTTTGTTTTCCGTTTCGTTGTGGGTTTTTTCATGTTGTTGGCAGTGACAAATCCTTTACCGTTATTTTGCTTATGTTGACACTTTGACAGGCAGCGACACATGCGTGTCTCCACACGTACGTAGCCGCAAGAGCCCCTATCGTATTTCTTCTAGTGGATTCTCTTTTTGTTTTTAATAAAAGCCCCGCCACACATTTATGAGTACTTTACAAATTTGTTTCCGGCTCAAACAGCGTGTTGACAGCTGTCAGCGGAGTTTTGAACAAAATGTCAACAAAATTCAATTGACAGCAAAGTGCACTCCTTCCTTTGCAATTAAGTACTGTCAACAGTCCTTTGTGTATACCACATTTTTGCCATTTCTTTGCGAATTCTCAACAGTCATTTGATTTACTGCGTTGAAAGTAATTTGGCGCTCGCTTTGCATTCTTTGGCGTTGGCTGTTTTGTTGCCTGTCTGCCGGCTGACATGTTGGCATCTCTTTGTAAGTAATTGATTAGCCAGCCCAGGGGTTATTCACTGACACCGCATGTCGAATTCAATGAGAGAACAAATCTGTGAGAACGAGGGCGAAGATCATTTGGATGAACAACGTGTGTGTGATTGATTGATGGATGGATGGTTAGATGGAACTGATCAGTAGACACCAAAGCCAATTGATGGGAGATCCTGAGTGGGCAGTTGAAGGTCGCGTAAAATATAATTGAGGGATTTGCAAGGATCTTAAAGTGCATTGAACTTAATTTTTTATTTCAAAATCAGATTCATTTACATCAGAGGCGGACACACATGCTCATTTCGGCGTTGCGTGTGTGTGTTTAGCCTTGGGAGAGTGCGCTCACTTCTTTGATGTTGCAATAGAGAGCAGTATAAGCTCAAATATTGTCGGTGTGTCGACGTCGCTGCCGCAGAGCGGTGTTGAACAGAAGTTTAATATTTTTCTTAGCATCATTTATTTTTATTTCGTCAAAAATTTTAAAACGAAAATGTTATTTCACTTTAATTTCTATTCCTCAATTAACTATAACATTTGATTTCCAAATTGATAAGACAATTGAAAACTATTCTGCAATTATCCTCTACCTACTTTCCTCTGCCATATTTGTCCACTCTGGACTTCTACTCCCGTGTCAGACCATGCGAGTGAGTAGCTCGAACCATTTTTGCCATGCCTATAACTATAATGATCTCATTGTGTCGAAAGCATCTCTCAGTGTTGCTGTTTTTGCTTGTCACCTGGCTTATCACATGCCACATTCAGTGCCTGACAGCAACAACAAAATAACGATGCGCTCGTCGTGCAATTTATTGAGCACATCAATCAACGGACCATTGTGGCTGTTGTGATTCTTCACAAATAATTGCACATTGCACATGTCCGTCAATGGGTGTGGTCAGAGAGAAAGAGCGCCCAACAGCAACAAAAAAAGGCCAATCATCGATCATGGTCATCATCATGTAGAGCCACATCCTCGTCGCCTCATTATTGATGAGCCAACAGAGCTCGAGCTCCTCTCGCTGATAATATCTTTTGCAACAAATTTTTGACAGCTTCGATGCGGACCCCTCGGTGTGGCTGTGCTTGGACCTCTGGGCCCCAGGACCTGTCACATTTATCACAAATTCAATGAATAATAATTTTTGCACGCTGTGTGATGTGACGTGCTAATGTTATCTGATTGGAATCGCTGATGAAGAGGACTGCGGTGCAGGCAAGCCGAGAGCAGCTTTTAAATATTAATTATGCCTTCAGCTGGAATCCCACTTCCACATCAGCCATTTTGTATAATAAATTGAGTTTACGATAAGCGGCGAATTATTGCTCGAAAAACACAACAAAAAGAACGAAGATCGTTTCCGACTTGATGGATGGAGTGCATTCAATTGCATATCACTTGATTTACGGGGCTTATCAAAATCAACTTTCATAAATGGAGTTGGTAGCTCTTTCACCCTCCTGGCGCCTACTGGTATTACACCTGGACAGTTTTATGTTAGCTTATCGATCAGAAAAGGGGAGAGAGTATGCCACAATCATCACATCAACAAATATTATGATAAACAGTAGCACTTCAGTATGGGTTGGCTCTAAAGTAAATACAATAAACAGAAGCAAACACTCATAGATTATCCCTTGACAACTGCTGTAACTACTGTTGTAGATTGTATCTAAAAGTGAGCATAAGATTCAAAGAGAAAACTTACCAATCCTATTTCTTAACGGAGCAACTGTGACGTCTTTAAAATAGCTATACGGATAACCAGCTATTTGGCTGTTTTAATCGTTGACGATATTTCCAGAAATCTAGCGTCTTGGTGGGAGGTATAAAATATAAAATAGAGGAAAACTAACTTCGGCTCGACCGATGTTTATATGCCCTTGCAGCATGATATATGCTGCCAGTTTGTTATATGGCTATACGATATATTCACCGATTTTGATCAAATTCTCCAAAATTGTGTTGAAACGGATAACATTTATGTAGGATCTGGAAAAACCACCACAAGCGATAAAAGCTATTATTCGATTAATTAACTATCGATATGTCTATCACGCAACACTGTTCCATTAACTGAGAAAAGAGAAGAACTAGTTCGCTCTGAGAATTGAGAGTTTGTTCCGCCAAAGAAAAGAAGAAGTGTGTCTAGAGGCGTGCGTTCGTAGTTGCTCGTTGCTTAAAATTCATACTAATTATGTTAATACTAAATTCATATCACATTCATGTTCTATTCAATAAACATTAAATTACAAGTGTCCCAGATTTATTATTGGCGAACATTGGCGTGCCATGCTACATTTATATCTGGAAAGTATAAAGACGCTACCAATGAAAACAAAAAAAAAGGTGTGAGTGTAGATAGCACTCACGAGTCTTTGATGTGAAACGTGATGCTTAATTTATGAGCTTATTTTCAAATCACAATCTCTCTCAATGGTATATAAGTCACCAAGGGCACTCTTTCGAAAGAAGAAAATTAACGGGCAGTAGAAATCCAGAAAATCCAGATCCCACCCAGATCTAACCAAGCTTTATCCATTTACATCCCGACTAGATCCCTCAGATTCTACGCTGATCTCACGTATATACCGCCCAGATCCTACCCAGATCCCACACGATCTCGCCCACATCCCTTCCAGATCCCACCCAGATACCACCCAGATCCCATGCGATCCCGCCAGATCTCGCCCAGATCCCGTCCAAATCCCACCCAGATCCCATCCAGAATCCACCCAGATCCCAACCAGATCGCAACCCGATCCCACCCAGATCTCTTTCAAATATTACCCAGATCCCATCCAGATCCCATCTCAACCAGATCCCTTCCAGATCCCTTTCAGATCCCGCCCAGATCCCACCCAGATCCCGCCCTGATCCCGCCCAGATACCACCTAGATACGGCCCAGATCCCACCCAGGTCCCACCCAGATCCTATCCAGATTCCACTCACAGTCCAACCAGATCCCACCCATATCCCAGCCAAATTCTAGCCAGATCCCAGCCACAAATACCACCAGATCCTACCCAGATCTTTCCCAGAACCCACCCAGTTCCCCCTTTTTAGTATCTATCCAACCTCTTCACTTCCCCATCTGCCTCAGCACTCACTCACTCACTCACTCTCCCTCTCGCGTTTACAGCAAAAGTTGTGGGAGTACGCTCTCTATTGTTCTCTCGTTGTTGTTGTGGTAGTTTTCTCTGTTTTGATTTTTTTTTTTTTGGCTGAGCCATAGGCAAAGAACTGTAAATGAAATGTTGGGTGTGGGTGTGTGATCTTAAACTCTTCTTACTCTCTCTTACTCTCTTAACTCTCTGCATCTCTCACTATGGTTTTTTTTCCGTTTTTTTTGGCATAAACTCTAATTTTAAACCTATTGAATTAAAATTTGGTTTGAATATATTTTTTAAGCTCCCAAAATGACCTACCAAGTTTCAAATGATTTGGGGCACTATTTCATATAGCTGCCATATAACCGATCTGGCCGATTTGGCCTAACTTTTTTGTTTATCAAGCTATTGGTTTGAAATTTGGTTTGTATACATTTTGTCTGCTCCCAAGATGACCTACCAAGTTTCATATGATTTGGGACACTATTTCATATAGCTGCCATATAATCAATCTGGCCGATTTGGCCTAACTTTTTTGTTTATCAAGCTATTGGTTTGAAATTTGGTTTGTATACATTTTGTCTGCTCCCAAGATGACCTACCAAGTTTCATATGATTTGGGACACTATTTCATATAGCTGCCATATAATCAATCTGGCCGATTTGCCCTAACTCCCAAGATGACCTACCAAGCTGCCATATACCCGATCTGGCCGACATGCAACAAGGCTCCATTAAACATTTTTATTTTTTATTTTCTATTATATTTAATGAAAAAAAAACAGTAACAATTATACAAATTCACATTTTAGTATTCATCCATTATTAGTGCTTCATTCTGAAAGTAAAGATACATTTTACAAAATTTTAAATAAGTTTGGTTATGTTACTTACTATAGAAGTTACTCAATTTTCTTCTAGTTGATAGTATTCATCTTCTGAAGCAATAACCTCAAGTCCATCCAGTTCTTCATAATCTTCGTCGGACGAATTCTGTGTGGAATCTGGATCATCATTTTCACATTGAATTTCTAAATGTGGTGCTTGTAGTAGAGATATAACTTCTGCTGGTATGGTTTTCTTTTTGATTGTATTTCGTCGTTCTTTTAAATAGGTACTGGACAGCAACGGATCACTACTATCCATGGATCTATTGAAAACGTCTGTAATATTGTCTAATCGACTGCATTTTCTAGCGTGGCCTCTTCTATCGCTCTTATATAATTTATTTCGGGATTCTGATGCATGTTCCCCAAGGCATCCTACTGGAACTAAACAAGTGTCTATTATTTGGTACCCATGTACTAAGACTTTGTGAACAGTGGGCGACATCGGATACCAAGGATATTTTTTCTGATAAGCCACAAAAACTTTAGCACAGAAGTCTTTAAACTTTTCCGAGTTTATTTCGTACTCGCAGTTAATTGTCATTAGAATTGTATGAAAACTTTGTAAAATATCATAATCAAAATCAAGAATTGATGACAGTAAAGCTGCATTGGAAAATGCTCTTCTTGCTGTGTTGCCGTCATTGGAGTTTCCACTGCCATTTGAAAGAGGCTTGTCCACATTTAGGCCCATTTCTTTCATCATTTTTAATTGTAAAAGTCTTTTTCGTTCTTTTAGTTTAAGCTTGTCGCAGTCCTTGACATGCCACTTCTTAAGCTCAATTCTATATGAGATTTTTAAAACAAACTCGAAAAAGCGGATCCAAGCATGTAAAGGACTGATTCCATATTGAAGAGCGTGTGACTTAGCCATAAAAGCCTTCGAGTTTATGTCTTTAATGTTGAGCAATTGTTTTGGCTTCGCTCCACAGATTGGGCAAGACTGACAAGAGTTGGTGCCTGACAATATGTTTAAGACTTTCCCATCTATTAGTGTCATGTGGCCAATATACTCGACATATATATATTTTTCTTTAAATTTATACAAATATATTTGCATGTTGCGAATCTGGGCATCCAAATTTTCCTTTTCTTCTAATATAAGGGAGGTAGTTTCCTTAATGAATTCAATCTTCAAAGGGCGGCAAAATCTAACAGATTGCGGAGTCTCATTGAGCCAAATAATTTGTTGCGTTTCATTTATCAATTTCAATGGGACAATTGTAGTAACAAACAGTGAACTGTCAATTGAAGGACTATCGTGGATCTGGAAACGCTGTTTGTATAAGCTCTGGCCGGACGAACCATCATATCCATAGCTGAAGAATAACTTGCAATGTACCACGTTGGGAAGTGTTTCTAAGACCTCGTGTTGCAATTTAAGAATGCGGGATGATGTATGATCCAAGAGGTTTTGCAATGATACAAGTGCCTTATTTTCAAAATACTCAATTCCTTTTGGCCTGAGTTTTAATTTAGAATTAAGTACGGCCGGATATGCAGGGTATATATCACATCCGTGAGTTTTTGCATTTCGTTGTATATTTATATACTGACGTTTTGTGAATCCATTTTCCATTAAAAATGCAAGCGCACTGTCAGCTGACATTTGTTTGGGCTCATCCGCAAAAAGCTTCTTTTTTATTTCATTAATGCTCTCACAACTCGCAGCTGCTTTTAAAACAACAGCCAAGTCTTTTTTGTTAGATTTTTTAGCTGAAACTGTGGCAGCATGTATGAGTAAGGGAGATGAGTTGTTATTCTCCTCTGAAAGTTCCGCGGCTAATTTTCTTTTCAGACGAGGACCAGCGCTTTCGTAATCACATTTTGGGCGACCCACTTTATTTGCCAATGCATAATGACCAGTGATTTCTATGAATAAGCTTTTCCCAAGCCATTTTGCGTGCTTTCCCTTAAATCTTTCTACAGTTGAATTACATTTAGGCAAGTGTTTATTTAAATAATTGACAAAGCCTTTCACTTTTTCATTTATCGACTTTATGGTTTCGTTATCTAAATGTTTTTGTGCGATCACTCTCAATATGTGCTGTTGTACGGCGTCTCCTGAGCGATTGTTGTTGCTCCAAATGTCAACCAGCTCAGCACGACTGAACACATATGGTACTAGAAAAATTTGATTTTTTCGAAAACGTGTGGATTCGGACAAAAAGGATTAGTTTCTCATTAATCTGCACACTTTGGTTAATAGTTTCTCACTTACAACTTTTTGCAACGCTTTGCCATGCAAAAGTACTGATCCACGAAACACAACTACACTTGTTAAGCTCGTTCTAAAAATACACATAAACAAAACACGGTACAATTGGACAAAAACACATAACAACGACACAAACATTGGTAAACTTTAGTTTTACATACCTGGACAATCGTTTTCCATATTTATTCATATCACTTTTGTGTAAACTTTCGCCAGAACAAACAAACAAAGTCGATACATTTTTCCCGCCAATTTTATACAAAACGGGTGGTACATAATCAGCTGACTTTAACAGCGCGCAAGCAGAACAGTATTGCTCCACCCCCAAATGTAAAACATAAAATTTTTCTACCCTACTAAAATATTAAAAAAAAAAAAATATATTTTTAACACACAAAAAAAAAAAATTGACTGCCAACAAAACCAAAAAAAACCATAGTGCGGCGTAGAAAGAGTTGACCAAGCAGTTTATTTTTCATGTTTGGGAATAAATAGAAATCATTATGGCTACAAAACAACCCAGGGGTGGACCCTCAATTCGACGATTTGACCAGTCGAAAGCCCCCCCGTGGAGACCCCCAAGGCGCCACACGCAACACAGGCCACACCCCCCCCACCCGAAAAAAAAATTCCCCCCCCTCCATCCCCCACCCATAAAACAAACCTCTTTTGAAGAACCACGATCGTATTTTGTCACGCACCAATCCACACGTGCCATTTTTTTTGGGTGTTTTTTTGTCGAATTTTGCGGAATCCAACGCGAACAAGCCTTTATTTACGGCAATGTGTTAAAAAGCAAAATCTTACATATGCGGTGGGGGTAGTGTTTTTTACACCCCCCTCCCCCCGGTCGGTCTCTCCACATCCTATTTTTTGTCCATTTTATTTACCCGCCCTGCCCGGTTTTTTTTTTCGTAGGGGGTCAATATTTCTTATCGATATTCGAAATTTTTGTTGGACGATAAGGGTTATTCGATTTTTTTGTGATGCCGATATTCGGCGATTATCGATATTTTTTTTAACATATCAACAAAAATTTCTATATACTAGTACAATTTGCAATCAATAACACTTAACCATTTAAAACTACATTCCAAACCTCATAATAAAAATCTTATACAACTTAACTCATTAAAACTACATTCTATAAATATAATTAGGTAGGTGGCAGTGTTAAAATATATTGAAGATATCGTCATGAACCCAATAGCTTATTGGAGAGATAGTGCGGATGAATTGAGCCTACATTTAGATAAAATACAAATTTAGTAAAAAGCACGTTTGAACTGCTTTGAAATAAGAACAGAACAGAAGTAATGTGCCCAACTAAATTTGTATCTCTTTTGAGTACACGATTTTGTATTTTTGATATTATCGATATTGATATTTTGAGAAATATCGAGAACCCTACTTCACGGTACTTGTCGCTGAGCGAACTACGACCACGATTGAATTCACTATACTATCGATATACAGTGTCTTTTGATGGCGCTTTATCACCGTTCATCGGCACACTCTTGATAAGATAATCCACTTCGATAATTGTGAAAAATAATCCAACGTACACCTTCTCTTGAAATTTCAATTTTAAAGACACATTTTTTTCAACTCACTGTAAACAACACGAATAGCGCTAGTACACATCGAAACGTTGTGGGACCGTTTATACAAAAAAATGTCCAACTTTATTTCGGTATTACCACATTTTAACTATTGACATTAGTGTTACCACTAATATTTACATACAAATATTTTCAGGAGCTATTTGATAAAGGATATATTGAATATTATAACTTGTTGTTAGACCTTTCGAAATCTTGAACCTTGAAGAGCGGGTGTCATATTATGAACATTTTGTGCTCACTTTATGAACGGCATGGGCATTTCAGAACATTTTGTGCTGTTTCTTAAAATTTATTTTAAATTTTCTTTCTTGCATTGAAAACATACAAGTTTTACATACAAAGACTTTTTTCAGACCTATCTTTTATATGGCAGCTATACTTTTTAGTTGCCCGATTTTCATACAACTTGCTAAAATTATGTGAAAGCAACTATACGGGAGTGTTCCAGAAATCTCTAGAGGTTTTCGTATAAACGTTAGCATTTCATAGTAAAGCTGTTTGAATTTATATGTTAAGGGGCTCAAATATGCCCGCCTACTAGATTGGAAGACGAAAGTTGAGCGATATGAAACCGCCGGCTCGAAGCCAAGTAGATTTAATGCGTACGGTTTTCTATTCACATAATCTAGTAGGCGGTCTGATTCTTGGCACTTCGCAAATAAAGTAGTCCAAGTTTAGTTCGAAGTGCAATCGTTTTTATGAAAATCTCTAGAGATTTATAAGACCCCCTGATAAATACGAGGTTCGGAGACGTTTGCATAAAAAACAAAAAAGTTTTTCTCACTAAAACTAGTTTTTCGACCGATCGTTCCTATGGCAGCTATATGCTATAGTCATCCGATCCGGCCGGTTCCGACAAATATGCAGCGTATTTGTACCCAAAGACTTCATGCTAAGTTTGGTTACGATAGCTTAAAAACTGACGGAGGAGATAGCATAGAAACAGACGGACAGACGGTCATGGATATATCAACTCAACTCGTCATGCTGATCCAGAATATATATATATATCTGTGCGTTGCAAACATTCGGATATAAATAATATAATCTATCCAAGGGTTACAAATATTTAATGTCGGAATCGGGTCGACTCGGATCAGTCTGCATGGAGACAGGACAGGAACGAATTGTCCTTCCCGCATCCATCTCTAGTGCTGAATCGTCATTTCATATTCAATCTTGACATATTACAATTTCAAGAATAAGAAATTCTCCAAATATCTTTCATAAATATTTAAACACTTAATAATACATTAATTATGAGATTTGTACATGTTGAACACCCTCGTTCATGTGAATTTCACACTCCACAACAACTTCATTTGAGCAAATCATTTTAATCCCCCAACGACTTTGATGGCATATAACAAACTTTATTGCCCTTGCCAGGCGGCAAACAACTCTTTCACAGAACAAAAACCGAAAAACAAACAATCCTTGGGCCCGGGCACTCGTCCGTTTCGTCGTCTGGTTAATCCCACTCGTAAGCATTTTGTCACATTTCGAAATCATTTATCATAAGCTTTCACAACAGCAAACAGCCTCACGCCCTGTCATTGCAATGACAGTTGTGCACATTAATTTTTCAGCACAGACTTTAGAAAATTTGTTCGACTAAGAAAATCGTATACAAAATTATCACTGAAGCAATGTGTGTCTTCCCCTCGCTCTGTCACTCTCCTTCTCTCTCTCACCCTGTTGAGCAAAAGTAATTTTTCATATCATAAATTTTCAAGTCAGTTAATCCCACACGCGGCGTTCGTTTGCTCTTGTCTCTTATTTATGCCTTCCGCCGGCTCCAGCTCCATCTCCAGCTCTGCATCTCCAGCCAGCTGCTGTGACATTTTGACATTTCAGTGATAATTCATACTTTTGCATGTCATACTTAATTATGCCAACAGACTGTGTGGGTCTTTTATCATATTTAATTTCGCTCTCTTGCATTTTCCTTCAACTAATTACTCGACAGACATTTCTCAATCATTTCGAACTTAATTTATCACACGGTGCGGCTGGAACCCAAGCTGCAGAACCCATTCCCCAATGAATGATTAATATTTTTCTGCCCAAAATGACATTCATCACATGAAATATGTTTTGAGAAACCGCCGCAGCAAAAGGGTTTTTCATACGCCCCAAAAAACACATCAATCATCGTCTAGACTAGAAACAGGCAGCCCATGGCAAAAATCAAAATTTGTATGAACAAAAAGAGCTTAGAGATCTGGAAATTAGTGACATGTCAACAGACAGAAGAGGCGCTCATGAAAGAATCTGCTTATTTGACTCGAATACTCTGTGGAAATGGAATATAGAAAAGGGTATTGGCGAATTGCAATGGAATATGTTTCTAAGAGGTGTGAAATACTTTTAATATCCAAGCAAGGAACATGTGAAAGTAAAATTCTTCAGATCGTTGTTTCTTTTTACAACACATTTCAAAGGCAAAAGTGTTTCTGAGGTGGACCAAAAAGAATTAAACATAAAAATTTTCAACAAATTTTTTCAACGAATCGGTTGCGGTGTCAAACTCGTCTGATTTCGATTACGGTTATATATTATGGAAAATGGGAATGGGATGCTTGTCCGATTGCTGTACAAGTAAAAAGCTTTAGAACTGAAATTAGTTCCTGGTTCAGTCCCTGGTAAGGTAAAATTGGCTATACAGCCCCTTAAAGGGGCCAAACCAAGCTTCTCACAATCTCTTGGCGTGTGTGCCTTAAATTTTTCGCACAAGAGAAAGGGACCTACAGTTTAACGCCGAATCCGAACGGCAAAGTTTGAGAATTTGCTTTTTCATGGCTAGTTACTTCACAGCTGGCGCCAATAGCTGGTGAAGGTGACCGTATGTGTAAAAGCTATTTTTCTAAAGAAAGAAAAAAACTTTTATTATTAGATGTTCAGAGGCGGGATCGAACCCACGACCTCCCGCCCAGCAGTCCAGCACACTAACCGCTGGGCCACAGACGGCCACGGACGGTTCAGTATGTAGGTAAAAGTGGGAAAAAAAAAGTGCGCCGCAGGCAGATTTCGTT
The DNA here is from genome assembly GCA_018904235.1 of Lordiphosa stackelbergi. Classification (NCBI taxonomy): domain Eukaryota; kingdom Metazoa; phylum Arthropoda; class Insecta; order Diptera; family Drosophilidae; genus Lordiphosa; species Lordiphosa stackelbergi. The sequence continues at coordinate 818 of JAEIFU010001465.1, read as the reverse complement.
TTTAACGTGTTGTAAGGCTTATTAGTTTATGAACAAACCGCTCACTTAAGGCAGCAGAAAATAAGTCCTCAAAATATAATAAAATGAAATAAGGCCCCCAATTTGAAGTATGAAATGAGAAGGCAAAAAATAAAAAAAACGAGAAGGCCAAGCTAACTTTGTCTTTGCCGAAGTTTTTATACCCTTGCAAATGTTTTAATACATCAGAGTTTAAGAACGCCAGCATTAAAACAAACAGTTTTTACTAAATAAAATCCACTTTTCGACCGATAGTTCCTATGACTGATATAAGATATAGTCATCCGATTTTGACAAAAACTTCCAAATCTTTGTAAAAGCGTATAATATTAATAACCGCTGAAGTGAGACACGTTAACATTAAGAACAAAATATATTTTTCTCATAAAAACCCACTTTTCGACCGATAGTTCCTATGGCAGCTATAAGATATAGTCATCCGATCCGGTCGGTTCCGACATATTAGCAGTGTGCAGTAAAAAGAAGACTCTGTGCAAAGTTTCAGCTCGATAGCTTTAAAACTGAGAGACTAGTTCGCGTAGAAACAGACAGACGGACAGACGGACAGACAGACGGACGGACAAAGCTCAATCGACTCAGCTAGTCACCCTGATCAAGAATATATATAGTTTATAGGGTCGGAAATGAATATTTCAATGCGTTGCAAACTTCTGGGCAAAATTATAATACCCTTTGCAAGGGTATAAAAATGGAAAAAGACCCTAAGTTTGGAGTGTTAGTTCATATGAATTAATACCCCAATTTAAAAATTTGACAATAAAAAATCGTGAGATTTTATA
>JAEIFU010001464.1:0-68311 GCA_018904235.1 Lordiphosa stackelbergi | reverse complement strand
CATATTAACGAATGTTCAATTATATACAAACTATGGCAGCTACAGGATGTATATAAGACGGTCAAGGGTCTTAATTGTTTAGTACTGTAAACAACTGATAATTCGACTTGAACGTCTGTCTTAGAAGCCCATGTAATCTTTTTCTCTAGCTTTCGTAGCTTGTTGTTATCAAAATAATGGATTATCTGTCTTGAAATCCTACTGAAAGTTAGGGACAATGGAGCGCTTTTCAAAAGCTTTTCTGATCCGACTCTGCTCCCGTCCCGGTAATAGGTGCCCTTAATATAATTTAACGGGTTTCTTTGGTGCAATCATCGACGTGATAGTGCTTGATAGCGTAAAAGCCTTGTATGTGATGTGGCAAAATTTTAAGCCTCCAAAAAATTCTCGCATAGCATTTTTTTAACCTTTCTAATACCCAAAAGTAACTGATTATATAATTTGTACAACTGTATTATCTAAAACACGAGAAATTTTGAATTATAACACAGGCCTTGTTTTTATTAAAAATGCGACAGTATAAATAACTAGCTGAACCCGCCGCGACTTCGTGCGGCTGTCCGCGTGCAAGTTTTGAAAAATCGTAGTAAGTAGAATAAATAAATGTAATAGCTCTTGAACACTATGTTTGTATTTAATCTATTTATTAAAACGCAAATTCTTTAATATCATTGGCTTCATTTGCTTAATTTTTTGGACAGTTTCGAGTTTACAGTTGATGGAAAATAAATCAATCTGGCCATCAATATTACGCTGCCTCTAGGTCTCGCTACGTTCGCACATAACTTCAAAATCTGGGAAAAGAGGATGAAGTAAGGCGTGGAAAATGCAGGGGGCAGATAAATTCTATCCCGTCCCGTCATAAGGGACAATAAACTAAATTTTCAAGTCGCGCGGAAATACCAGAACTAAAAATTGTTCCCTTCCTGTCTTGTGAGTGCTGAATAGACTATAGTATATTCTTTCTTCCTAAGGACTATGTAAGAAATTTAGGGTCAAGGGACATTTTTATTTATAAGTGCGCACCTGTACTCATTTGTTTACTATTAGATCTTTAGGATATTTTTTGATCAATTTATGTCAACCCAGTGATCAAATCATGCGGAATCGGAATTGTTAAATGTTCTCGCTTCCAGTTATTCGGTTATTCGACATTTAACTTCAAAAATCCCAATTACCCAGATCTTCTGATAAGCAAAGAGATTGAGCGAATTATTTTAATCGTTTCTTAGAAATCACAATTCTTACCAATTCCGATTAATCGGATTCGGAATGGAACAGGCCTATATGTAACTATATGGAACAGTTTACCTATTTTTCGTTATCATCGGCAACCTAAAACAGGGAAACTTAATTTTTTAAAAAAATAGAAAAATAGGAGGTAAATTTAACTTTATTTTTGAAAAGCGGAAACAATAAATATATTTTTAGTAAAGGTCACAATTCCCGCTGCCCTCTGATTTTGATCTGCAAAGGCAAAATTGAAAATAAGCTGTTTTGGCAACACTGTTTATTTTCCAAAACGAAGGTCTATGCCAAATATAGTCCTGTGGATAAGCCGTTTAGGCTGTGGGTGGATAATATGTCAGTCGGGCGTACAGATTTATATATAAGATAGTACAGGCTAAAAAAACATGGGTACTGCATCAGCAAACCCAAAAGCAACCCAAAAGTTGTCCTTGAAAAGTAATTTTCATCAAATTATGGCTAATTTTTCAAACTCAAAAACTTGTACAACCATTAAGGTACTTGGATTTAAATTAAAAACACTTTAGCATGTAGCCTAAAGGCTCTTCTATCTTCTATCTTAAATCACCTGGATGGACAAAGTTACAGCCGGGTAATCCCGAAAAAATGAATTATAATTATACCAGGACAACTAGATGGATGCAGAAAATGTGTATAGGAAATATGAATACAATTGTCAGTTAGCAATATACATATGAAATTGAGAGTAGAAGCTTTAAAAGCTCTCCGAAGGTTTTTATATACTCTCCAGACACACGTTAACTGTTCAAAACCGATGAATATACGTATAACAAACTGACGATCCGCAGTACAATTCGAGAGATCGAATTTGCTTCCCCTTGCTAATACTTATACCTTTAAAACCAGCGGGCGAAGCCATTGTTCCATGCCTTAGTTCCCTTGGTCAACTGAATCTCTTCTTCGGAGTTGTCTCCGATTCACACAGCTTCGGGGAACATTCTGTTGAGCCTTCACTAGCGGTACATCATTGCGGATGCTCTGATAAAGGAATCCAATAGAGTTTCGCTTTCCCGATTGATGGGCACAGCCCACATTGATTTCCAGAAACGGCAGAGAGTCAGTGTGCTGTAACAGCTAGTAGCACGTTGCCGTGAGCGATTCTGTTGATCATAGCTTCGACCGGTTTCACGCCACTGTTTTCGATTGTTCAAAACCGACCTATAAATGGTACATCTGCTACCGCATCATTTAATGGGACGATCAATATATATAGCACTTGCGCGCCGTGTTATTCGCGTAACTAACTTTTTATGTTTTATTATAACACTTAATACATATTGGAAATAAATTTGATTCAGCGACGATGACAAATTCGCAATACCTGTGGCACATGCCGATTTCCATAAATATCGATAGTAACTTTATCTTACAAATGTGTTAGTGGTTTACGAACGCCGTTAAGTTGAAGTACCGAATGAAATCTGGGCAAACCTTTAAAAGAATCCTAAATATTGAGTCAGTCGCGATTTCAATAAAAATTGTCAACCAACCCACATAGCATGAAAACTTGTTTCGTGTTCAATTACTGGTTTCAAGTCGCCACTCTATGTCTTGGTCACCACAAAGGCACCACTCTGGTGCTACCGCACCTAATACTGACAATACTTTGCCGCCAGAGCTGCGCACTCCTCTGCCTATGTGAACAAGCCAGCGGCAGGCCTGATCAAAAACCTGTGCCTTGTCGGGGGTTGATCAAGCGTGCAAACAAAAAGCAGAATAAAGGAAATCAACACAGCTTCTTCTTTGGCTTGGGTCAAGAGGGGGGAGTCCAAAAAATAAAATAAAATAAAAATTGAGTACTAACGCAATTTGCAGCCTAAGTGTGACAGTCAACAGTCAACACCATGGCCCATGACAGTGCCATTCATACATGAATCACACACACAGAATAATTACACACTGGTGATATCCGGTCATTAGAAACCCACTGAATTCATAACCAGAAAATGGCCGCACCGGGTATGACTCCTAAATCAAATTAATCACAGGCACACACACACACACTTTGAAATGTTGATACCTAGACTATTTTGTAACATTTTTACCAGACACAACCGACTGTCACATCAACTCCAAATTTCTAGGTCTTTCATATTTTACCTTAGCCAGGTTTAATGAAGCAAAGGTTGGTGTGTCGTGCTCTTCTCTGCAAGTAAAGCAAGACGTGTTGGCCCACTGACTTTGAAAGGGCGCCAAACTTGAGACTAAACGATATCTCTGTGCCAATTTGATAAGTAAATTGCCCAGAAATAAGTAACTCACTTTATTACATCTGTTTTATTGCGCACAATTTTCACGCGCGCATCTTAAAGTTGTTATGAGTATCAGCAAAAAGAGATCAGACTCACTACTGCTATTCCCCCCGACAACAAACTTGACTTTGGCAAAAACTTCTGCAGTACAATAAATGTATAACACAAAACACGAAAAACAACTACCGCTGGCAGATATAAGAGTCGCCTGTTGTTTACCGTTAGCAGTGAAATGTTGCTGACGCAACACAGGTGGGCATGCCTGTGGGACTGGGACTGACAGTGGTCCTCTGATGGCTGCAGCCAGCCGTGACGGTTGACGATTTGTTACACACTTCGTTGCTGAGGCTGCTGCAGTCTGGCTATGCGACGAACCACAGATCCGAGATTTCATTATTCTGGTGGCGCATACCCACTCACACACACACACATGAGTCTTCTCCCTCGGCGCACTTCTGAGTCGGCTCAGGGATTAGGGCTTGGGCAAAACAAGCGAAAACAAAGGTCCAATCACGTCCATACCACAGGCGCATCTGGTTTGTAATAATGCACATGCCTGAGTGGAGACAAACTGATGACACAGGGCAAGGTCACCAGCCATGCGGGGAGTTTTTGGCTTTATTGGTAAGAAAGTCGATCAAATACTAAGTTAAGCCTCCCGGGGGCGATACCACTATTTCCACACATGGTAGCTATTTGACAACCATTTAGGCCTCTGCTTTCAAGCCAACGCTGATTTATACATTCTCTGCCTTTCCTCTTCCTCCCCTTCCTCTTCCTCCATCGATGACAAATGTTTATTTCAGAATCTTAATTGCTATTTTCCATAATCTTTCATCAGATCACACACCAATAGATCTTATAAACATTGGTGCCAAAAACAATATATATACTGTACCTTAAAAATATATTGTCGTGAAACAAATTGATATGAATGCAGTAGTCACTTTCACATTTCTTTTTCGTACAGCTTATCCTGAAATCACCACCCACCCATGCTCTCTACACAAGCAGCCACTGCTGCTGCACACACTCAAAGAGCCCTATCTTCACCTCCTCACAAAGCACATGGGCATACAAATTTTTCGACTCTTGAAAGTCAAGAGTCTACTTTCCCTACCTATAAATGACTCTGCACAAAAAAAATAACGATATTTGGCATCATACGGCATTTTCAGCAAATCAAATGTTTGACAAAGAATATAGTATCCATATATGTTTCAGGCAGAAACAGCATCACACTGACATAAAATTTATACTTTTCTCGATATTACTATAGGGTTGATACTGATCTTTTCCCGTGCGGGTCTTACTCTCTCTAATATCTGCGTGTTTGAGACGCTGATGCTGGCTTCCCTAGTGTTTTTCTAAGATGCCGTTCATTAGAGGATGGCCGATAAAGTTCAACAAATATGTCTTATCAATTTTCTTCTATGAAGCTCCGGCTATTAAAGTAACCATAATTTGTTTCATAGTTTCATCGTCGCTTATACACCTAATTTATTCTGCCTTAAAACTATCTTGTAAATCTGAATATTTTTAAATCAAAACCTATTGCAATCCACAAGTTTAATACATCCGACAATAACACTGTGTCTTTACCGAAACGATAGTTTCGATCTGGAACAATATTACATATTAACACCACCAGTCATTGCTCTGTTAGGAATCTTTAATCCAGAATTACAGACCAAACCGTAGCAAACAGCCAGTCTCGGCCAGCGGTCTTCATCTTTTTTGGCTTCAATCTTTTCTCCGTACAAAACCTTCGCCTCAGAGGTACTAATAATGGTTCAGTCAGTCTCGCACTTTTTACAGGATTTTTGCATGGTAATAGCAGATACCCACCGTGCAACATTAATGCCATGAAAGAACATCAGAACAATAAACATACTCTACATTTGCTGCAACAATATAACTTTTATAAAGCGTGCTGTACATTGGCAATTGCAATATGTTAGTTCACATCTCGACTTGGATCCAACGGTTTGCTGCTAGGTTCAATATTCCTCGGTTGCTCTGTCATCAAACCGTGTCAAGTCATACATCAAAAGAATATCGGCAGCTGCTTTGTTGTCGACTTCTTTTCTTAAATATCGATGGGTTCTCAAATCGAACATAGCTTTAGAAGAGAAAATTCTTGCCTGATTATTGACGGCATATCTCTGGCTAGACATCAGATTGCCATCTTCTGAACAGTATTTTTATTATTGAACTCGACGAGTTGCCTGCTTATCGATATTGCTATGGGCCAATCTTCCGATTCTGATTCTCTTCTACACGATAAATTTTGATATTCTGGCTAGTTCACCATGTCCAACATCATCATCGAAACTCGATACCACGCCTTTTGAAAACACAAATAAATTTGTGGTAGTTCACAAATTGCCAACTACTTCAGACATGCAATGAAAGTTTTGTTAAATAACGTCCTGCACCCCACAAAATATCGAGAAGGGCTAAAATGAATCACATTCGATTGTCATCTGAATACAAAATTCTCTGTGTGTTCAAGTTCGAAAAAAAAACGATGATTCATCGCAAAAGCATCCTCGAAATTAGTAACGCCACAACGCTTGCTAATTTTTACGTTCCTACATAAACACTTCACCACAAAGCCCCCGACAGCCCGAATTCTCATATGTAGCACACACCACCATATTATACACACATAGGTCTACACATAACTGCTTGTGCCGTTTTTCAAAACACAATAAAATCATCATTGAAACATACTCGGTTCATTTTGTGCTTATTGTGTTCTCAATACTGTTTTCTCTGGGAGTCATGGATTTGCCTCGTTCTACCACACACAAAAAATATTACACATTTTGAAATGTCTCACATTCGTGAAATTTCTGGGGTTGTCAGGTATTTATCATAATTAGCTAAAATTCTTCTTGAAGTGAGGCTAGTCATTGCACTACAAATGAGAAAATGTCTATTCTCATGCACGTTTAAGCTGGCACTGTGCTCATTCGGGGTCTCCACTGAATTTTCCTCTGTGTACTTTACTTTGAATCAATTCACTGAAATTAAACGATGTAGTCTTGCCTATTAATCTGTGTAATTTTTGAGAGAATATAAAATTCAGCTAATTAAATTCATTACTTCAGGAAATGAAAACTGAACTCTGCAAGTCTTTTTACCTTCCACTCTTTACTTTTCAAAAACATTGATATCCTCTCCCACCACCAGTAGACAACATAGAAAGACACCTGCCCTGTCGCCGGCTTGGTCACTGTCCACTCTCACTGTTGCTCACCCCATATTTCAGCTCGTCCTCCTCTTCTCTCCGTCATACACACACATGGAAATGCCATGACACAGTCAAACAATGTTGTCCATGTCTAAGTTCAACAGACAGAGAGGAAGGCGCGAGGGCATATGCATCCGCAAAAATCATGAAAACTAAGAATTAAAGTAGAGGAAGTGTGGGATACGAGACCAATGATTTAACTTGTTATACCTGCTTCAGGGCCAGGGCAAAGAGAGCATTTTGTTGAAAGAAGCGATAGCTTGGTAGAGCCACATTAGCATTATGGAAAGAAAATGCGCTACTGGGCCGATTTGCCGCCTTAAAATTTCCTGACCGAACGTTTTATTTGTGGGTAAATCTGAAATTTCCAGAGGCTTGCATAAACGATTACACTTGCGTAACTGTAAGTCTCAATTTGTTATGAAGCGATACATCGCCAATTTAGATTACGTGGAAGAAAATGTTCGTCACATACTTGGCTTGGTTACCACGGCACCGTCAGTTATCATCCTTAATCTAAAGCCGTTTGTCTCCCTTTAACATAAAACTCAACCAGCTTCACATGACGCTTCACGCCTATGCACCCCGTGAGATCAATTAAATGTGTCGACATGACCCTAAATGCTCTGATAATGCTCGGTAAATGTTTTGATGTTCTGTATGGGTCGCGATGACCACGTTCGACCGGTCGAACACATTTGCCATTACACCGATTACCGAAGCGGAAGATGCCGAGTATCTGTGTCAAGAGAGCAAACAGTTACATATTTAGAACCTGAACAGTCCGAGGTTGGTTCGCGCATCTTTCGCATTGCCCATTGCACATCTTTACCCGTTTTACTGACAAACCCTCGCCGTAAATATAATAACCATTTCGCAAAACAAGATGCGCTAACTGAAAGCGAACACTTCAGCAACATTACACACGCGACGCAAAAAGTCGAGCATGTGTTTTGACGACTGCCACGTTTAGTTGCTACAAAGCCGTTCGCGTTGCTTTCCGTTTCGTTTTTTCGTGCCTGGCAATAATGATCACTCATGTTTGTGCCTTCACACACTCTATTAATAAATGCTTGGTTAGCAATTTGCCAAAGCATATATTCTTCGTAAATTCTCTGTTACTGTTCTTGGCACCTTTTCTCTATTAGATTTTTAGATTTAGATTTATTATTACCTAATACAAATAACACAGAATCTAAAGTCCAGATACGCACAGTAAGTTGTCATGTATAAGACAGTATTCCCTAATGGGCTGCCATAGGGCAATCCCAAAAAGCTCAAAGTCGCTTCAGTTTTCACACACAATTCCCTTACTTAATTTAAAAATAGTTAATAATGTGCCTTCTAGAAAGGCAGCGACTGATGTAGGTCAAAATAATTGCATTGAAACATTCTGCATTTTGAGGACGCTAACGAGGTCGTGTGCAAAACTGAAAACGCGATCTCGTCTATTTTAGATCTGAATTGGCGGTCTGGCTCACGGTAGTCTTGTCATGTACTCTCCATACTGTGAGCCTTTGCCTGTAATCAGCCCATTATACCATAAAAATACGAAACTACTGGGTGCGCTTAAAAACATTCAACACTTATATTTAGCTTTTTCTAATATTGAGGGGATTACCATTTGAAGAATTCCCTATATTGTGTTTCTTCATGACCCTGTCTTTCTTTTCAGTTTTTACTTGTTTTGGGACTCTAATATATAAATAGAATTCTTTAATTAGTTCAACACATTAAAAAAAGTTATACAGCTGGTTTTTGGCCTTTTATCTGCCTTGCTATAAAAATTCAGTTAACTAGTTTAAAATTAAAAATGAATGCCTTCTTCTTTAATTGCCAATATTGCTTGAAAATGCTATCTAATGCTCTCTGATAACATTTATCTTCAGCAGTTCAGATATCAGCCTCTGACAATGTGGAACGTTTTATAGGTGTCGTGTTGGGCGGCCCGACATAGCCTACTTATCTTCGTAAAAGCCTTCAGGTGAATTAAACAGAAAAATGGACTGAAAGTAGATCAAACCGGCCTAGAATTCTACTCCGCCTTGCCGTGCTCAAGCGTGTTTTGCTCTTGACGTCTTAAATTAAAAACGACCAATATTATTATTAAAGCAGAAAATCGTTCTTAAATCAAAACTCGTACTTGTTTGCAGATCGAAATATTAAGAAAGAGCATTACTTTAACACAAGATTAAAAACTGGCTAAAAAAATAGATCTATTAATGATACGAAGAGTAAAGAGAGAGTCGTGAAATATTTTAAGAGTATTCTTCCGCCCAGTTTCATTACTTTCTGCTTGGACAGGTTAACTTCGGGAACCACAGAAACACATATTAGTCTCCGCATTGAACCCATTCCAGCCTCTGAAGAATAAATTAGGAATGGCTTAAAATTTTATATAAACTTAATTATTGAACATTTAATACTCATTGATTTCAAGAATGGGCTGGGATTCTGACTCCTGAAAAAGAATATTTCAAGAGTTACCGTGTCTGACTTAAGAACAGAAGTGCATTATTAATACTGCAACACCATGATAAACACATTGAAACGATTTGTTCTTGTGCTTACTCTCAATTATTTCTTGCTACTCATCATAGCCATGCACAATCTGTACTAATTCAAGCAGCAAAGCTTCTGGATTTCTTTATCTGAGCGTGCTCTCTGTCGCCCTGCAATTTACCTGCTCTGCTTATCTAAATGCCCAGTGAATGCCTACTGCTTTAATATGGCTGTGTAAACAGCTATTTAAGAATTCGATATCATTTACTTGCTCATCACTCGCTGCTTCCAGCCTGTTAACGTGCACCGCCAAGCCTCTGCCAATGCTTTTCCGTGGCTCGTCGCCTGTAACCAATGTCCAGCCTATGCCGCATTCTGCAAATGCCTTGTCAGTCTGGGCATCCTCAAATGCCCTGTGCCATCAGTCTGTCACTCATGGCACTCCTCCGCCAATGCCTGTAACTGCCGCACAAATACTATCCCCCTCAGTAAGAGGCACTCCGAAGACTCCAGCACACGCTTGGGCCCCTCTCCGGGGGAGCACTCAGAAGGGAAACTTAGCCGAGATCACACCCCCACAGTTACAAGGTATCCATTCCCATTGACTTTATTGCCGCCTCTTCACCATGCGCCAGACAGGTTTCTCTCCCAGCCTTCCGAAAGTCCAAATTGTCCTCGTACACTCCGGTCATCATCATATTTCCACTTCACCACTCCAATCAGATCTGTTCATGCCTGAGCATTAGGCAGTTGCTCATCTTTCTGCCGGGATATCTTTGGCAATGCAATGAGACCGCCAGGTGAGAAGAAAGGAGAACGCTGCCACTCTCCATTTTAATAACAAAAACATTCTTAGAAGGAAGCCATGTGCCAGGCTCCAGTTTGAATTTGTCATACACTTTGGGATCACACGTGGGCCGGGGTCAGTGGTGATGCAGCGAACAAAATTTCAGCATGTCTCCCAGTCATGGGACAATCAATCAACCGAACAGTACAAACACATATTCGCTGCCTGGGGGGCGCTCGATAGCTTGACTCCGATGCCATGACAACATACTACTCCAGCAAGCACAATGAAGTGACCCGAAAGACGAAAGCAGCGTGCAGTCACCATGCAGCTATCCGCAGTAAGACTGAACAAAAAGAGGGCGAATGGCAGCGCCACCGTCGCACCATGACGCGGAGTTGGGAGATAAAAATCTGATGATTGCCCACTTCCACACACCGTACTCAACTCTTCAGCCAAAGTGCGTAGGCGGGTACTCCAAGGCGCGCTGGTGATAGAGCAGTCGATTGAGCAGCATGAGCGGGAGCATTAGCAAAAACATTGCTGTCCTTCGATAGTTGTTAATGGCTGCGATGGAGTTAAACATCGCACTGACGCAAATAGTCAGCCAAGGAATTACAGCTTATGGATCAGATTCATCCAGTCCACTACTGCCGCATAACGACATTGGCGATATCGCAATCATTGGATCTGGGCCACGTATTAGTGCAATCCCGCAATGCGATTGCACATTCCACTCAAGACACGGGCCAGACCCATACGCTGGTAATAGCCAACACTCGCCGCACGCCACTGGCCCTCTACACAGTAGAAAGAGGTGGCCTTCTGCATGATAGATTTCCGCCCCTCAAACTGAGAAGCTTCTCTGCAAATTAATACAACAGAAATGGTGGTGGCCGCACATGGCGGACATGGGCCAGGATAACTGCAAAGCAAACCAAGCCAGATATTAAAGAAGATTATGCTTAACCACCAATCTGCATATAGCGCCAGATTCACGATTGGCGGCGATGACCACAGCCTGTGGCAGCACGTGGCTCCCAAACGCCTGCAAGGGACACATGATACCTTTCAGCAGCGCCATTGTGCACATCACGGCCAGGCTCCTGCCTCCGGCCGCCACCCCGACTAGTGTCCGGCATAGTAATGCACGCAACACAGAGTCGCTAACGTCCCCAAAAACAGCAAAAATATGCTAAAGGAATCAATGGTACTCTGGTTGGTGATTTGACACACTAAAGCAAAGAAAGAGAAAGCTGATTTAAAAACCTGTCCAACGACGTTGAGCTAGTAACAGAATGGAAAACATAAAAATTTAGACACGAATCGAGTATCAGCCACCTGTTTGTCATCCTCCTTCTGTCCCCCTTTCAAGCAGACGGAGCTGTTTGCTGCTTTTAAGGGGTGCAACAGTTACCGTGCCCAAAGGATGCTTACTCAATGGATTACTAAAAAAATTCATGCACAAGAGGGATCGCTCTGGGTCTACTAAAGTGTTCAATACATCACACTGGACAGCTCAAAGTCTCAGTCCACACGTTGAGCATGCCTCTCTGCCATGTTAGTCATGCCACAAAACCAGAAAGAAAACTTAATACTGGAATTGCTGTACTCCGAATGCCTGTAACCAGGGGGTGCTTGGAAGTCGGAGCATTGCTAGGCTGGCTGGTGCGTATATGCCACGCGTGCCTGCTGTTTACCAGCTTCAATTTTATATAGGGTCTGCAATTTCTCTCTTTCTTCACCAAGGCTTTGGTATTTGATATTCGCAACACAACTATATATTCTTCATTGCTGAGAAACGCCGCGCTTAATTCTGTTTTTACCCGTCTATCGCAACGCGGTTATGCAGCACCTGGCAGTATAAGAAAAAACAACACTGACACAAACAAAACACTGACACATAAAAAGCGATATTTGATGAAAGTTACGACGAGCCGAGTTGATACACATGTCCGGTCCGTCTGTCTGTCTGTGTTCGTCCGTCCGTTCTATGCTAATTTCTCCGTCGTTTTAAAGTTAGTTCAACCAAATTTCAGCACGAAACTTTGGAATACGTCGCATAGTCGATCAGCCGGGACGGAGACCATTAAAGATATGTTGCCATAGGATCGGTTGAAAGTAGTTTAGTGAGAAACCTTAGCCACACATCGTTCGCCACATTACTGTTAGCTTATGTAAAATCGGGCACCATATATAGCTGCTGATAGGTCTGAAAAAGTATCTAGTAGCAGCTTGTGCCTTCTTCAATACTGTCTACGTTTTACAGATCACAATTTTTTTGATCAAGCTCTGATTTGAATCGGATGACTGAGGCTGCCACATAGGAACGATCGGTCCAAAATGTTTCTAGTGAGCATTTTTCTGGATTTAGAATCATATCGTACTACTATAGGCAGTAAACTGGCAGCACATGTTCAAGGGTATAAATAAGTACAAAGCCGAGCTTCCCCCCATTTTTAATCCCTTGTTTAACGACAAAATGATTATTGTATTAACTTCCTAAAACGAAGTTCGATTCATGAGTTCAAATGTTGGGTATGGGCAACACTCATTCTAGCGAGCCTATTAGTTTGACTCAGCGATTTACTAGCGATTTCATAAAACGCTTATTTAATAAACTTAACATGTTAAATACTAATTTTTGGATGCATTTTATCTACAAAACTGAACACTCTGAAGACTCTATATTCTATTTAAAATAATTTTATGGTCTTAGCAAACGTTGACTCATGCGTAAATCACCGAGGAACATGGCCTGTGGCAGGCGAAACTGAGCGAACCTAGAGTTTGGGTACTGTGGCACCCTGCAGCATCAGCAGCACTAAACTGAGTTGATACTGGCGACAACTGCGCGCAAACACCATTTGTAAGCGGCGCTCGGTCCGTCTGTAAATGCAATAAGGCCGCTTGTTACCAGAAAATATTCTTCATATTTCCAGAAGTGCCTCAGAATGAAATAATCTGTAAATTTAGAAAATTCTTATATATTAAGAAAAGGAATTCCAGAAAATTGCCCTGGAAACTTTCAGAAAAATCTATTTTATGCTCTAAATTTTGTGGGTGAATCTAGCTTTATTGCTTTTTCTAGCTTGGGCAATTTCGCCTTGATTTTGGTGAAAATTATTTGTTTGTTAAATTTGGTAATTTTGCCCTGTACCGCTGACAATAAACCCTAATAAGAAAGTTTGGGGTCCTTCTCGACCTTCTAGACAGAAATTGAATATGCCGCGGCAAAGTTCGGTTCTTTGTTCGAGCTGTCTGATGACGGCACTCGTTTCCAGATACCAACTGAGCTGCATGCCTAAGAATTTAGATTTGTATTGAGCAAGTTTTTTGATTTTTTTGTTCTGACATGTGCTTTAGTCGCAGAAATGATTAAAAGGATTGTTTGCACGAGCAATGTTAAAAACACCTCACTAAATGAATAAAAGAACCACCTTAAGGGTGTTTCATGGGGATTGGATAGTTCATGACATTTTCTAAGCTGTCACCTAACTACTACACCATGATCTCTTGCTTCTTATTATAACACACAAAGCCTTTAGGTATGATCTTAATGCAAGGTATGGATTTGCCAAATAAAAACATTAAAAAACAAACATTAAAAATACGTATTATATAATGAGCAATTATGCCTTTCTCTGTAAAGATCCAGTCTCCACGTTTACAGCGATTGTGGCCCATGTCAACTAGACACCGTGTACATTATTACAGGGATTATAAAATGGCTACGTCTTGCTTAAGGCTAATAGTCGAGTGTGCTATAAATGTCCGAGTTCATATTTCTCAGAAGAGGGTCCTGAGTTCAAGTCCTCGTGGAGCAGAAAAAAATTGCTACGGCCATTCTCGTGCTCACCATAGCCAGAGTGGGCTGAGTATGATGATAGTCCCTGAATCAATGTGTATCCAACAACACCATCATCGGGGTTGGTCTGCTCTTCCTGTCACCTGTCTCCCCAAAAGATTGAGCCTTTACTGGCCATGCCTTGCCCATGCCGCTGCCACATAACGCTGTAGTTCTTGACTCTTAACAGTGCTAAAAACAACCAGTTTTAGCCTGGGAGTACCAGTCTGAGAATGAACACAATTTCATTTTCGATATTGTCATACGATTTTCTTAAACTTCAAGGAGGTTTCACTGGCACGGCCTGGGAGGGGAGTTTGAATGACATGGGATGCAGCAGTATCAAACGAGCCACCAGATTCAGGTTGCAGTGAGGAAGCCAGGAAACGAGATATACAAGTTTACACAGCAAGTCATCGAGCACATCATCCCTCGATATAAAGTGTGGATTGAGCGAAACATTGCAAGTGTAACTACTGGTTTGGCGGAAATATGCCTCAGATGTGTGTCTCCCCACATAGCCTCGGGAGTGAAACGAATTTACTTCTGCCGTCTCGAATACTGCCGAGCTCACCACAGTGTGCCAGAGCAGTCGCTCTCTCACCTTTTCTCTGTCCCTCAGAGGCTATTTGTTCACAATACCCGACTGGTGGTCAGGAGCCCAGTGGACGCAGCTGGTCTCACACCGGCCAGCCTCACTGTTGTTGGCTTATACCCATAACTGTCTCTCGACTCAAGGGCCGGCAGTGATGAGCGAAATTCTGGGATTTTGCCGTCCGACACATGGGCGAAACCTGGAGAGACGAACGAATGCGTATAAGCGAATGTGCCATTAGCCCCGCAAAGGTTCGACGCGGCCGTCCCGCAGTGTTAACTCTCCTGGCCGCTACGGCAACAGGTGTAGCGGCCAATAGTGAGGCGTACCTGTTCTTTTCGCAAAGACAAACATTACCAGTTTTAGTCTCCAGTCGAACGATCGCAAAAGAGCCGTCTCTAATACTTTTGGGACAAAAAGCCTTTTATGTTGTCATACCTTCCATTTTTTCTGTAGCCTTTCATTTTTACTAAGAAAATGTTTTTCTAGTTTTCAAATTTCTGTGTTAATTTCCTTTCAGTTCATCGTCAATATCATTGAAATTCTTATTGAGCTTGAAAATCTCCGACTGTCTCGATACGCCCATTTAATTTTATGGTAGCATATGGCTCACTCTATTGAATAACAGGCACACGCCTTCATATTGGCTATCATCTCGCTATTAAGTCTGGACAGCTGTCTTCTGCTTAAACATTTATGTAGCGGCTGATGCACAGCTGCTGTTATTTACGCATTTGGTGAATGTTAAATCATTTCCAATATAACATTACTATTTCACTGCTCTCATGCTACAGCTTTATGCAGGCTCTCGGCTTACTAATGATGCCAAAGTTTCACCATGACTTCTTTGTTTGGTGCTATGATTCTGGTGTGGTTGGGTAAATTTTGACTTACGGGCAAGAAGCTCCCAGTTCATTTATGCCTTGAAGTTTGGTTTGTGCTTCTGGCTAACATCATGGACTTAAGCGAATATCACATGGATTTTGATTTGAACAAAATCTCGAAATATATACGGAATGACACGGCAGGTATACATTGAACACATTAATATCATGAAAAAACAATTTTTAATAGCTAAGTCTGTTTGGCAAACTTGTGCCAAGCGGCACAAATTCTTAAATGAAGAAGAAAAAAACATATCATCCATTGCATACTTAGGCAATTACTGAACACTCGAGAATCAAAATCAGCCACTATGCTTAGAAAACGTATAATTACTGGTAGAGTTTATTTTAAACATAAGAAATAAAACTTTACCTAATAACAAATAAAATCAAATGAAAGGTAAGCTCCCTCACAAAATGCTAACAGTCAAAATCAAAATTTCACCACTCTAAACTTACTCCTCACTCCAGGCCCAGCAAATCATGGGTTACTCGTGCTCACATCAAAATAGCTGTTCATGCTCAGCGAAGTCATTCACACATAACTCAGCCATGGGTGCTTTCAACGTGATTGCTCAAAGATTAACTGACGTTGCAATGCCCAAATCTCACACGCAGGCGTCTCATCCTACAAAAAACATCAATCAGCTTTCATTGCCATTCACTGGATCTGCCAATCGCTTGTCACTGTATTTGCGCGCATGGATATATAACATATCACCAATCCAGAGTGTAAAATAATATTGAAAACGATTCTAACATTTTTCGACCAATTTAACTCTAGACACTCCGAAGCAGTGACTGGGGGATTTCACTCTTCGCCACAACTAAAGCCGTTTCCTCCTATATGACGCACAGTGGCGTCCAGCCCAGTTCGCCTTAACAATAGCCAGCAGCCCTGCCGCTATTTGCTTAGCGTTGATGGAGAATATCGATTGACGATAACATGTTGTTACTGTCAGTCATCACGCCTGTCCTCGGCATTATTTCTTACCCGATGTTGGTGTTGCTGGCGGTGGCACATGCTTCGATCTCGACAGTAGCCGCAAATGAATGAAAGTGGCATCTCCACACAGCATTTAGAGGAGGCGAACAGAGGACGACGCGCATAAGCCATCAACGTATCGCTTCGTTCCGGTTACGACTGCTCGTCCACAGAATAGACTGTCGTCAGGCTAAGCGCAATGGCAGCAGCGTTATGACGGCGCAGCCTTTGCGAGGTTGGCGTTGGTAACAAGGGGAGGGCCATTGAGTACCTGCAATGCACTCACATCACTTCAACGTGGATATGCGGTGGGTAGCGGTAAACTTTATAAATCGTATGCTTGATTGCCGTCGCCGTTCGTTCTGCGCGAGTGTGAGCCAGCGACATAATTTTCAGCTACTCTTAACAAACAATAACTTCACAACACGAAACATTTCCACTTTTATTATTCAGAATGAAAATATTTGATCATACATGATATTTTGATACATTTACTGGGATGGACACGATCACTTGATGCTTGATATACTCTGTTCTATACATACAGCTGAACGAATTAGTTCACCAAAACAAAAAGTGAAATTTCAGGTTTTTCTGACACAGCACTAATCAGTCACTTCGACTAGATATTTATTCCAGGTTGCAGCCCAGCAAATTATTTCGATGCCAACTACGAGCACTAAAGCGTCTCCATTGAGCGATCAACTCTCCTGGTATTACAGTTCACGAAAACAAAGTCATTTACACACGCTATGTACTCCTTTTTATTTTCTTGTTATCTGTGGAGATTTAGTAAATTTAGGTGGAATTAATTCAAAATTAAATTTTGAACGAAGTGCAAAAATACTTTTGCACAAAGCCAAGCTGCAGCCACTGCATAAGCAACCAAGCAGACTGTGCTTATTATCAAACAGCCTTGATGTCAAAGTATGGCCAGATCAGACAGATCTCAGCTGAAATACAACAAGCACTTAGTTCTCTGAGACGTTCGATGTCCGCCAGCCGATCTCGTGTAAATATTTTCAGCTATTCGGGTGCTAAGAAGTCATAAAAACAAACAAAAATTAAATATTCCAGTGATTCCACCTTAAATATGAAATTTGAATCTCTTAGGCTCCAATCTCACATAGTGGCATAATTTGGCATGCAGCAAACATACTGAATATTATCTGCTCATAAAAATGTAAATTGACACATCTAGTCAACATGAAATTATAAATGATACTCGAAAGCTCTGTCATATTGAATCATATTTATCTATATTGGCGCACACAATTTCTGAAGAAAAATGATGTAAAGTTATATAGCAGAATCTTTATACAAATTCTTGTGTTCAACTTAAAATAAAAGGTTTTCGTAGTAGCTCAGCCATACTTGTGGAAAAATATAAATTGCTGCCTCATCTTACCATATATAATCAAGGATATTGTGTTTAAACACACTTGAAATATACAAATTAACCATGAAAGTTTTTAATTTAATGCTGAACAAAATAACATTTATCTGTGTTCTCTTAACTGAGCCGGTGCCGCGAGCCCCTCGAATAACTACGCCACATACTTTGTGTTTAGACTCGGGAAGCGTAAATAAAAATCAAAAAATGTTTGCCTTACATTTTCAGAAAGAAGATTTAATTCACTCTTTCTCACTATCTCTTACTTCCTATAAATAATTCCTTATACTATTTCCTTCTCACATTGATATCTCTTTTTATTTTTATGATGGAGCGCTTAGAGCTCTGTTTCATGGAGCGAGTGCTTTCAGTGCTCTTTTTACAGTGGGATCAGTAGCCTTTAAAGGGCTATAGTGAGAGTGTAGCGTTTTCTTTAGAGTTTTTCCATTATGAGCGGCTGCTTAGTGCTTTTCGTAGTGCCACATTACGGCACATGTTGTACAGCACCAGTTGACAAAGGAGCCTCCTGCTGACTGCTTCCAATAGTACTCTTAGAGCGCTCAGAGCCTTGCTGGGGCCACCTATAATGGTAAACGTCTTATACAGGAGAACATCTATACCGTTCGATTTTTGCTAACTTAAACAATCAACGAAGAACATCATAATACTGCCTTTATACATTGGATTATCTTTAGCTGTCAAATGAAGTAGATGTCGCGTTAATAAGTTTAATAAGAATACTGCTTACATTATACTTATTACAGTTCAACAATGCCAAAATAATCTTTTGACACCCGGTCTGTACCAAAATTCAAATGCTTCGTTGGATGTAGCTTTGTACAACTACCACATCAGCCACGTTACCTGAAATAGCCTTGACATAGCAAAAAACGCCGAATACTTTCTATATATTCCCAGTTAATGCCAAAATAGCCGATAGTTAAAACATCTTCTAAATCGTAGAATTTGATTGTGGGCTCTCGAGGTCAAGTAAACACACAGGCTGGATGTTGCTCTTCCAATACAGTTGTTCTTCGGCACCATTCTCCAGCTACCTTCAATTACGAACAACATTGAGCCATCACTAAAAACGCTTACATTGCCATTGTTTTTACGTGTTTGTTCTGTTTCGGCGTGGAGCTGGGGATACGAGTTATTGCCTAATAGCAAGGGCCCAGCAGGCGCACAGAAAGTCTGATTGCGTGTCCGATTTAGCTGGTTTTTGTGTGCGTGTATGTCTATTATATATTTGTCTGTTGCTCAAAATAACTACGAAAAATGAAGAAAAACTAGGGAGAAATGGTCATGCCCAACCATACTCTTGCAAGCGAGGCGCTGGCTGCTGCGCTCATCCTGCTGTCTCTTCTCGCTCTCATCTCCTCTCCCTCTCACAGTGGGGCTGTTTGTAACGGGCTGGGAGGGGTGGCGGCGCCCACTATTTGCTTATAACTGAGAACCAAACTGATCCCATCAGGGCTTTCTCGGCGAATCGATTATTTATTACAAACGACTAACTATCTCCGGAAGGTAATCTATCTATCTCGTTAAACTGCGGGTTGTAGATAGCGACGTTTCTTTCGTGGGGCGGAGAATGCGGCAAAATTAGCCAGCTTGATTGCCTCGCGCATAAAAGAGTTTGTCCATACAAGACAAACCTATCTCTTTCCATCTCTTTACCTTTACGGGATTTTGAGGACGGACAGACAGGATGAGATGATACAGACGACTCGCCAAAAGATGCCGATCAAGAATATATATATACTTCTATTGTGTCGGAAATGTTTTTCCTCCCTCGTTATGCGCTTGCACAAACTCAATATACTTTCCATAAACCTTCGGTACAGAGTATAATTTACTCCACAAATATCACAGATGGCCAAAACAAAGTATTCCATGCCACTTGCCGGGAGTTTTTAGTACTTGCGTTCTTTGAACGCAGCATAAAATCAAAATAGCTCTAACAGAATGGCTGTTATAGTCAATCTGATCCGGTGCCGGTTCCGACATATTGGCGCTGCGCAGTAAAAACAAGACTCTGTGCTGTAAAAAACTGAGAGTCGCGTTTCAGAAATAAGAGCAATCGGACAGATTGAAAGGCCACTGACTCAGTTCGCCCTGATTAAGAATATATAAACCTGCACGCAATGTTTTGGGCAATACGTAACCGAGAATCGCAACTACTCAGTATTATTTGATTGGCACACATTTGATATTGAGCCGGTATCAAAGTTTTTTGGAGTCAGCTGTCTGGGAAATCATGAATGGGGCTCGCTGATAACGGATCGTTGTACTGGGCCTCGGAAGCAAATGCGGATTGAAATCTTCCCCACTGGAACACCCGAAATTCTGCAGACTGCGTTGTTTAAAAGACAAAGGAATAAAAATAAAGAATCAGGATCGTCGTCCGCGACCGCGCGAACGGTTCAAAGGCCAAAAAACCGTGAAATATCGAACTTGTCGAAAGCTCGTACCCATGTCTTGCAAGACAAGGACAGTCGAGCTGTGCGTGAGATCTGGGATCAGGTGCATACCAGAACATAACGACCGCTTCGTTTCCGACAACATTGAAACAAAAACGAAAGACAAAATCGCCAGCGCAGCGAACAATGCTCACAAACGAATTCACGACAAAATTTCACAGCAAAGAAATGTCTGGGATTCCACAATCTTTCGGATTTTTTGAGATCCATCTACGAGTTGCTTCTGTTTGACTGAAATTTAGCTAATGGGTTTGTTAAAGATCACGATATTTAGTACCAATTGATATTTAGCATCACCGTCTGAAAATACCCAGATATCTGAATATATCACTTTTTTCATTTCGAACATATTAAAGTGACATTTTCATCAACAAATTGATATTTGCTTATATATTAATGATATGTGTTTGAAGTAAACAATAGAAGACATGGTATTAGTATCAAGCATACTACTTCCTGGCAACATCGGTATTATTATTTGTAGAACAAACTTAATTTATCTTTTCATAAAAATGGAAAACTGATAATTTATACTATATTTTTATAATTTTCATACCTAGAAATGCTTAAAGACATTGAGAAATAGTCAATTATTTCAATACAACTTAGCTAAATTTGCCGTCAAATGGCGAAGCTCTTTGCGATATGCTCAAAGCTCCATTTAAACAGAAGGCCGCCAACTCGTTCTGCCGAAGTTTTATACCCCCGCAAATGTTTTAATACATCATGAACGCCGTTATCAACGAAATCCATTTTCTTAAATAAAACCTCACTTTCGACCGATAAAGTTCCTTCTGACAGCCATAGAATACATCAAAACTCCCAAATTTATGTGAAAGCGCATAATATTAATGATGTGGGTGGGGATTAACTCCAGCCACCTAAAAGCGCATAATATTAATAATCGCTGAAGTGAGACACGTTAACATTAAAAACAAAAAAGTTTTTCTCACAAAGACCCACTCTTCGACCGATAGTTCCTATGGCAGCTATAAGATATAGTCATCCGATCCGGTTGGTTCCGACATATTAGCAGTGTGCAGTAAAAAGAAGACTCTGCAAAGTTTCAGCTCGATAGCTTTAAAACTGAGAGACTAGTTTGCGTAGAAACAGACAGACAGACGGACAGACAGACGGACGGACAAAGCTCAATCGACTCAGCTCGTCACCCTGATCAAGAATATATATAGTTTATAGGTCGGAAATGAATATTTCTATGCGTTGCAAACTTCAGGGCAAAATTATAATACCTTTTGCGAGGGTATAAAAATAAAATAGAAATAATGCCGAAAAATTTTCTTACGATGAGCATTTTTTCACTGTCGATTTCAACAATATTAATGAAGAAATTTACAAAAAGAGTTGAAATGCTGCGTCATTACTCGAAATGTGCCACGAAGCTGAAAAATCAACAGATTGCCGTGAAATATTTTTCGGGATATTATAGCTGTCTCTTTTCTCGAGAAATTTCCATGTGTTCTCGAGTCTGACGTTTCTGATCTAAAGCACACCGGGGAATTTGGCATTCACTCTGATCATCTCACTCATGACAATAAAGCTGGCAAGTAAGGCTAGCCTGTACTAAATAGGTCTGGCTCTGATCTAACTGATTATTAACCAAATTCATATTGAAAGTTGGATTATCTGATACATTTTCCTGGGCGAACACATACTCCAGCACTTGCCAGCCATTTACGGTCACATTAAATCCAGCTTTCTGATGAAAACAAGAGGTTGATCACACTTTGCTGCTGGAGATTTGAAGAAAAAAAATGCCATAAAGCCTTCAGACAAACATTAAGCTGCTCCCACATGCTATCTGTAAATAGTCACATGCTTGCTCTATGTTGAGTCGTATTAGTCAATGAAAGGGCAAGCCATTTACACTTCTCATAGTTGTTCGAAAAGAGAGCAGTATAGTTCCAGCAGCTGGCTTCTGTACATACAGAAGATAGTTCACGTGACGGTCTCTGCTGTCAGAATTCTCTAAAGAAGCAGTTCTATGAAAATACTTTATAAAATTACTTATTTTATTAAGAGACATTGATTTGCTGCCACACTATCGTCAGAGCCCTTTAGAGATATATGATAGCATAGCAGCAGCATAAGCATTATGAATCTGACCAATACTTTAGTAAGTCAAGAGTCACTCACTATAAAGCCTTCCTTCATATTTTTCTCGGTGCTTGCAAGACTTCAAGGATTAGAAAAATAATTAAACTAATTCCAAATTGAGTCTAAAGTCAGAAATTTCCAGCAATACGAGTTGTCCACGCCAAGCTTCACGAAACCATTACAGAGAGAATGCCAACTTAGTTCTAAATCCACCCAAATTGAAAGCCAGCCCATAAGCCATATGCTCAGATAATGGTTTCAGACACATTTTCAGGGCTGACTGAGCAACATTTGGCTTCATACAACGCAAAATATGACTAGCCAGTTTTGTGGTTGCTCTTGGCATGAAGCCAAAATTGCCTTTCAGAAAACAACAGGTCAAACCTCGGCTCTTAATCTATTGATGTCCATACCTCCACTGTCCACTTCGGCTGGTAATGACCTGCCTATGCGAAGATAGCTGAGATTGGAGCAAAACACCCCCTATTCTTTGTCCATTTCCACTCACTTAGGCAAACAGACACACAATGCCGTTCTTATTAAAGCTGCGGCGATTTATTTAAATTAATTTTCGATTTCACGCTTATCACACTGGGTCATCATGACGCTTCGCCGACAAACGAAGGTACTCGCAGGGCAATTCTAAAGATGACTTATTATCATTATATGCACGAAAGAGTATAAATATAATAATGAAATTTAATGCAGTAAATTGCCGTTCCAGATAGCTCGCCCATTCCACATACTCTAATGATATGCCACAGCTGCACATTTTCTGCAGAGCTCGCCACCGAGAGCCCTTAAACCGTTACTACTGTTCACCAGCTGGTGAAAGTCACATTACCATCAACAAGCAGCTCTACACTTCAAAGAATAACGCGGTGAACTGACAAAAAAAATTAACAAATCTGGTCTGCTCATTAGCGCACTGTTCTGCCGATCTGTTTCATGTCACATACATCTTTCGAGTTTGTTACGGCTGGCATCTTGCCTCCACTCTTACATCTCGGGCTATTACATACACTATCTCCCACCAATTATTTAGAACCCCCGTCGTTAATGGCTATCGGAGAGCTCTTGCCCCCCGTTTCGGTGGGGCATCGCCTGGCGTTTGTTACGCGAAAGTATTTTCACTGCTCGTCCTGTTCAGCGGAAATTGCTCATGATCGGGCGGCGGGTCTTCCTTGCATAATATGGTGTCTGGGGTTTGACGTGGAGCAACAAAGGACAGCTCAGCTTGTAATAAAAGCGACATTAAATGAAAATGGTTTGAAGCAGGTACGTCATCAAAGTGTGGTGGCTGCCTTGAAAAGATGTAAAAATTGCGAAATTACTGAGAAATGAGTATTTTATTAAGGCTGGGAGGAAGTTTCATCATGTTTAAGCTCGAATCCATTTTGTTCTGGTGTTTATAACTGATTGTGTTCTCTACTGAAAGAAAGAGAAAAATTTTAAATAAAACTTACTTTTCTGCAGCTTACTCTAGACTCGCTGAAATCTACTAGGATCCCACCAAATACTACAATCAACAACCACAGGCTGCCACCGCACCAAACTCTTCCCGAGGAAGCTCCACACAACACATACCTTCCCACGTTTGGGTATCGACTAAGCTGCACATCGCGATATACATTACTTTCGTGCCTTAGTTAATCTTTTTGAATTATGACAGTTTTGCAAAATGGCAAAATCTCAGCCGACTGCTGATATCAAATACTCCAACTAAGAAATAGTATCAGGCCATTTACTTACCACTTCGTTTCTCTTCCAACTACTGCATCGGTCGCTCATGCTTTGTCTGCACTGTGCCGGAGGGAGTCTAACTGGATTTCCAACAAACCACACTGAATTCCCGACAGGGTAGGTGAGAATCGCTAGCCACTGTCGACTAAGAGACACTCAAAAGCTCAGCTTGACTTTCGTCACTGTTGCCTATGGATTCCGGTCTTCATTCCAACCATCACTGTCGATCACTGCTTAAATCTCCTATTTTCCCCTTTGTGTTTTTGCCTGTTTCTGAGCTGAATCTCCTGAAAAACCACTCTGCTGAAAAGCTTCACCTTCAGAAAGAAATGAGGAAAATTTCCTGCGAAATTCTTTAACAATTGTATATTGCCAATAGCTAAAGGCAGCCTGTTTTTTTTGTCACTAATATGCCAATAGTGTTTATCACATATACTTCACACTTTAGGTTTGCCGAGCTGCTTTTGTCTCCAATTTTCGTTTGATTTTTGCAAGGTTTCTTGATTTTTAAAAATTTATTTTTATGAATTGTAAAATAAATAATTCTTTAATATATTTGATTTAACTCAAGGTCTTGTTTTTAATTATTTTTATTAATTACATTTTTATAGTCGTTTTTTTTAAATTATTTCTTTTTATATTAATTCATGATTATATGTTTCATTCCTTATAAATTTACATTATGCATTCTCAATATATTATTTTTTCTTTACTTATTTCTTTGTTTTTAAGATTATATTTATATTACATTATTTCATTTATATTTATCTTTTTTATATCCTATTTTATTTTACTCATTTTCTTAGTTTATTTTTGGTTCTTTTTTTTGCTTGAACAGGAACAGATCATAGTTTTTTATATTGTTTTTAATGACTTCATTTTTTTATACTCATATTTTTAAATTGATTTTATTGACAATATTATTATAATTGTTTTATGTATTTTTTTTGCTATTTTATAAGTTATTTTTTAATATTTCTTTTATTTATTTCTCTTTGTTTAATAAAAAGGCCGATTTCCAGAATACACGGTGCTTATCGTAACCAAATAGAACATTATTGAACTCTTGAATCTCTGAATGCTATTTCATTGTATTGGTGGCGAGCACTTTACACATCTGACTCAGCCTCAACCACAAAATGGGCATTCACATAGCATGTTGTGCCTGGGTACAGCTTTTGGGGGAGAAATCTTCCTGTTGTTCAGTGAAAACCCCAATACATTAATACTCTGATACTTACAAATAATCTATCTGATCACTGTAAGAACTTCTTCTTAAGAATCCAAAAAGAACAATGCCTAAATTTTCACTCCAGAAGTCTAAAAAACATTGCTTTTTGAAATGGGTTTTTTGTTGATGATATTTTGATATGATTTTCGTAAATCTTATTTTATTGTCTTTTTCGAGTACATTTTTGTCATTATTATACTTGTTTTTGATTTGTACATATTTATTAATATTATAAATTAATTAATTTATTTATCTATGTATATGCAACAGTGGTGTGCTAAAATTGCAATAAAATGAAGTATCTGCTAACACAACTCACTTTTAATAAATCAAATTTTTGATTGGTTTTCAAAAATAATGCTCTTTAATTTGTTCAAAGATTACCTTTTACCTAAAGCCTGTTTTCATGATTTTCCGTATTTGCTGAAACTGCCTGGATGACTCGACTGACATACCCCAAAATCTTCCATATTTCTTCTGCTTTGTCTTGCCTTTATTCATTCAAATCTCTATTCGCTACTGATTGCATTGGCCTGGCTCCTCACGGGCTGTGCTAATTTTACTCCTTACTGTGTGTTCATATTTCTTGATTGAAGAATTTTAATTACAATACCTAATAATATGTATTGGTCACTTTTTCATTAAAAATGCAAAGACATCTATCGTTTCAGCTTTTCATCTTATCTTTGGTTTGTTTCCAGATTTGGCTGAAATGCAGAAAGTCCATTCTTCTGTCCTCATTTCATACCGTATACCTTTATTACTGAAATTGGAATAATCATGATACTGCCTACTTAAGTGGCATGTGCTCAATTCTTGGCTTTCGAATTTCCACCTCTGACCCTGCTCTCATTTTTGTTGCTATACCTCCGAAAGCGACTAAAAATGGCATTGCCTTACTCATTCATTGCGTTCACTAAAGCCTCCCGTGTTTTGCTATCCTTTCAGTCTGTAAGCAAAATTTCATTCATTCAAAGTTTTTGCGGTGCCAAATTTAACATGCCAAATTATGTGTTTACCTAGCTTACTTTTTCTTCCATAATATAGACGAAACTATACTTCTCATATTGAATTATTGTTATTATATATGTTTCAAGTTTGTTTTCCATATTTTATATTTTTAAAAATTTCCTTTCTTTCTTCAAAGCCTTATTTTATTATTTGGTTAATTTCAAAATTATTTGAGTTTAACTTGTTTATGCTCTGTTTTTTGGGATATTGAGTTTAGTTAGTCATTGATGTCCAAATTCTTGCCTGCAGTCACTTGGCAGTTACTTTTTGCTCACTTATTGAGCATGACTTCCAGAAAGCAAATCTCATTATTTCGTCTCGTCTCTATCAAACAAGTTATCACCCAAGTAAGCTTGATGGTTGTTTGGACAGCTAATTTTTAGTCTTTCGTTATTTCTTTTTATATTAATTTGTATACATTTGTTGTTTTTTTGGTTGCGCATTTATAATATTTTTTTATATTAATTTTATTAATTATAGTTGCCAGTCTACTTCAAAACCTATATTTTTCAGCCACTGTGTTCCTCAAACTAAAAACTTACTTGGGTACTAAAGATCTCCAAAAATCTTAAAATAAAATTGACCTCATTTTACACTGCCACTCATTATTACAATAAACTGCAGCCTCTAAATGTTGTTTACTTAAAGACTCCCTTTACATCTGCTGCCCCAGAACATGGATTTTTAAATAGTTCAACCATCCTTGGTTGTCCTAGCATCACTACCACTACATTCCGTACCTCATGTTAAGAACTCAAAAATATACTGAGCACTGTGAAGGTGGCATACACAGGAGCTGCTAATGTGTCTGATTTCGCTACATTCAAAGCACACTGAAGGTAAATGGTTTAGTCAGGCCTAAAAATGGAAGAGGAGAATCACAATATTTTGGGTTCGAGTTCACAATGGCCTGCAGCCTGAACCGGCTCAGGAGTCATTTATCGGTTATCTCGACAACACACATTGAAATCACTTGCACTAGATGGCGCGGTCACATGTGACTGAATGATGAACTGACGGCACTGGCTGAGCTCTGACGTATTACATCGCCCAGTCATGCTAGCTATCTTGCACGATAGTTTTTCCAAAGGTTTTTAATACATCTGAATATTGAAGCAAATACTCCGCAAAGAATTCACGACGTTTCATCGATATTTCTGTCACTTCTTCCATTATTTACGTTATTTCAGAACTCAATCGCGATGCAGAATTCATGCTTTATTAGTTCCTTCTGAACAAACACGTTTTATAAAGCCAGTCCTAAGATTCAGCCGTAGAAATTGGGATTCGAATTTACAATGAGCAAAACGTTTAAGCAATATCTAACATGTGCACGAATAATAATGCCAAAAACTCCGTAGATGAGTTCATCTACAGAATCTGGGAACTCCGTAATTCCCAGAACAAATTGGGTAGCTATTTTTAACGAACCCCGACTCGGATTCAGTTCATTGCATGACTATGGGGGTCTGTTACAAAGTGAGACTGAGTTAGTTTTACCTGAACCGAGCCTTCAGTCCCGGTTTGTATCGTATTGCAGGCTTTCCCCACAGGCATCAGCCACAGACCGCAAAAATTATTTCACAAATTTCCTTGAGAATTCAAAGTTCAGTGTGGTTTGTGTCATGGACGAACTCCACATGCGTAAATCTCTGGGATTTTGCATTGCATCTTCAGGCTTCACTGTAACCAGTGGGCTGATGATATCTTCTTGGTTTGTTTGAGGCGCTTGATGGCAGATATTGCCTAGCACCTATTATTCTCCAATATACTTGCATGCCTGGTTCACATCCATTTGTTTATTACAGGGGTCTCGGTAAGGTACCAATGGGTTATGCGTGCCCTTATCACTAGCTGCCATATTACAAAAACCGATGATACTGCAGATCATGATTCTTCTAAATGCAAAGATAAAATACAACATGGTTTTTCTACACACGTTTTTGATCATGGTTTTCTGGAGAGAAAACCATGATTTTTTATAAAAAAAAAACAGTATGGCAAAATCATCTAAAGAACAGCAGTTAAGGCGCTTGATCAAATGCAAATTTAGCAAAGTGAACTAGCATAGCTGACAGTAAGAAGCTAGTGCTGCAGTTACCAGAAGAAATACGTAGGGTAAAACGCAACAATGAACAAGTGTTGCTGCCGTATTAGTGCCTGATGAATGATGCTGTATGCTTTATATGTGCTGCCCAGTGATCATTGGACGACACAATTGAATATATTAGTTGAGCTGAGTAAGAAATGCATATGTCCGCCGACATCAGACGAGACCAAACTGTTCATTAAATATTACAGGATGTCAGACGCAGCCAGTCTGCACCAGTTTGCTAAATTCACAAAACAATGACTTTATTGAGACAGGCTAAGGTGGTAGGGGCTGCAGAGACATTGTCAAATGACACACTGTCTGGATTCCTGCAAGGGCATGCTTCCATGATTTCCAAGATTTCATGCACCTTCTCCACTCCAGAAGCATTATACAACCCTTGATGGTCTATGGTATGCTGAATGTTGTCTTATATTGTTCTTCTTCCATTTAATTCCTTACCGTTACATTTTAAGAATTATCAGCTGATTGCGTAAGCAGGCTGCCATCGCAAGTGGACAAATAGTCATGGTCTTTAGAAGATGTATAATATACATTTAAAAGCGTGATCTTAAACCATGATACTGATAGCATAAACGTAGTATATATAGTAGGAGGATCGTATGACAGGCAAAGTCATTTTTGAGTACAACGATACGTGAGTGGGCAACAGTTTATCATGATTACGAGTATTTTCATTACTACTTGTATTTTCCGAATAATACTGTAGCTATCGTCTTACAGTTCTAATCGTAGTGAGGCAAGTATTCTGATATTTAAAGTGATTCAAAGAATCACACATATATTTAGTTCATTATGTGTATTAGATCTTCCATGGATGGGAAAAACCAGTTAGTTCACGATCACACAAACAACATGACATGACATAACTGCGATAAACACCATGGATAAAGAACATAAAACACATCATAATGAATGGGTTTCAAACCATTCTCTCGTGACTGACAACATTAAATCGCGAAAAAATTATAGAGGATTTAAATGCAAGAAAGCCAAATTCTATTCAGTCATTTGGAAATAAAGCCAGGAATGGGTCGCATAACGTACTCTGTAGACGGGGACCTCACATCGTATAGCCGGCTAGTTCTTAAGAAACTGATTCAAGGCCAATAATCACACAAAACTACATTGACATGATTATGACAATACATATAATTTTTTAAATAAATTAAATATAATTTATATAGTACAAGAATCAGGAAGATTTAAGTGATGTTAACATTAGTATACTGTTTAAGTATAATAATAATTACAATTAACGAGTGAGTCGTGCAATTAATGTTAGTGCAGTGCCTTTGCACATGAGAATGTAGAATAATATGGTACTTAAGTTAATCCGCCAAAGACATTAGAATATGAAGATATAACAGCCATTACTAAAAATTTACATCGTTCTGGCTTTTGGCTTTTCTTGGCACCTGAAATTAAGTGCGCCGACGCATTCAAGCATTACTCGCCAGCGCATCTCATTTATGCACTTTTACGCTCAACTTCAGTGATCGGAGAAGCCGCTGTCGCCACCAAAATAGTTGTATAGCGCACCACAGCAGCGGTCGTTCGGCATCTTAGAGTATTATATTGTCTTTATCCTGCCGTCTCGTCCCGAACATTTTCGCTGTACGCGCTAACAGCTGGGATTTACAGCATATTTTTATTAAAAAAACCACTCGATTTCCTTATTTTATTCACATATCTACGCGTCATTGATTACATAATTTAGGAAAATTTCACAAGACAGTACAAATGGTTTTTAAAGAAACTGACGCTTGCAAACGAACAGAGAAAAACAAAATTTATATAAATTTAAGAAAACATTGAAGAATTAATCAGACGATTGTTACGATAGTCATTCGTCTAATTTTATTAAAGTATCTTTACTCATTTGTGTCGTATTTCCTGTATTATGCACATTGCCAATTCTTTACTTTGTTTTCAGCTCTCTAGTAATCATACTCATTTTGTAATTCACTCGGCGATAAAGACGTTACTTACTTACTGTGCAGCCTACAGGGAACTGGCACATTAATGCTATAGTTAAACAATACTAAGCGCTTGAAAGTTGCTTACAGTAAGTTGAAAACTATCTAGAATGAAGAGTGGTTCTTTCTGCCGGTCGTGCTTAACGGCTTATCACATCACAGCGTTGCCACCTCGACAATAGCTCTCCGCGATTGCTCTATCGATGTCTGTGTTCAACCGATTTGCAGGTTTCATTTGATCTTCTTCAGCTTTTTAAAAGCAACTGGGTCTATCGCTGGACTATTTTTAAAACACTAACAAATTGTCAACTTCATCTCCATTTCTCTGAGAATCTTGAAATTCAGCCTTATTCTGGGCTGCCTCAGCACACACAAATACTTACTGGGGCCTTAGCTAAAGTTTACTACATAAATACAGCAGCATGCTCACCATATGGGGGTCCACGCCCCAGCCAAAGGGGCAATCCAGGTAAGGACGACGTTGCCCCATCCGCCCGAAGCCGTTATGTCCTTTTGGTGCTGCGGTTGCCGCAGGCGGGCCCCCCCACTATTACCACATCATCTCGATTTTGTCGGTGGCTGACATCGGGCAGTTGTTGTCCTTCCATGAGAGACTGACGTCTGGGAGTGAGCTGCTCGTCACCATAGAAGGATACAGGGGCGATAAGAGCAAGCCTATGTTACTTCGCCACCCCATGTTCCGAGTGTGGCACAGTGCTCGAGAGGGTCGGAGAAGTCGCCTGCTCGGTGCTTCCATTTTATCCTGACATTAGCAGGGCTGGAGAGGCTGGCTCGCCTGCCATTGGCTTGATTGGAGCTGGGTTTGTCCTGATCACTCCAGATAAGTCCAGCTACTGGCATGGGGCTTGCCGCTCCTCGTAGAGCCTATGACACTGGTAGCATGCCGCGTGGGGTTGTAGGACTCGCGAGTCACATCGCCGGCTAGGGCAGTTGCCTGGCTCACATACCCCGCAGAGACATTTACTGCTCATGAGAGAACTGATCATTCACGGGGCGGCAAAGTAATAGCCACGGCCCCGAGTTACCGTTTCTGCTTATGGCGAGGGGGTGTAAGGTGCAGCTGAGTGTGTGCGAGTATTTTGAAAAGCAGGCGAGGCATCCAGAGCCTCAGCTGCTGCTGCACAGCATGGAGCAGTGGCCAAAGCCGTGTTGCTTGTTGTTGCTGCTGTTGTGGGACAAAGTGGAAAGTTTAGCTGTACAAAGCAGTAAAGTGATTACCGTATTACCTGTAGGTCTCAAGGATGAGCTACTGCGATATCACATACCTGGTGAGTGATCATAGGGACACACGTAGCTGGAACGCGAGCTAGTAGTAGCGATCTGAAAGTCATTACAGAGAAAGAGTTAAAGCTTATAAAATGGTTCAAATATGGGGCTCCAACGCCATTTCAGACTAACCTCGATAATGAGTCACAAATGGGCCTGAAGTCTTTAAAAAATTAAAATATTGTCGGATGAAAATACAGATTTCCACAAAAAATTTTCGATATTCTTTCCACATGTGATGCGAATTTTCCAACATAGCCATCGAACACAATGAATTCAGAATACGGGAAACAAAACTACTCTTGATAATACACCTTCAAACTGCCTATATACACAGAATCAAATAATATTCTGATTGTTTGGCAAATCATTACTAGTCGACTACATGAAGTCAGCCAAGTTGAGCAATGCCAGTGTTACGAAATTGCCGTCACCGCGATCTCTTGTGGATTCTTGCACGGTCGTATAAGACTCTTGCACATTGCAATTATGGGATATTGAAGGCCAGGGCATGTAGAATGCAGCAGGTATAAGCATTTTGTGATAATCTTTGATTACGTGATAATGTGTTATGTAACCATACAGAGAAAATCCAATAGCTTCTATAAAAACTTTTGAATTTAAATCAATTTTAATGCAGCTCTTAAAATAAACTTCACAGTATATTTTGCCATAGTTATGCACCTCAGGTACTCAACTTGTAATTTCTGCCAGTCGAGACATGACAACAACACCGCGATGGCTCCCAAAGTTGCTTTTGAGCAACTGTCGATTGTTAGCAATGAGAAAATAAACTGGCGCATTGAAAATATGTAAAGATGAATCTGAATATCTCGACTAGTTGTTACACATTGTACTGGCTCAATATAGTATGACAATTTTGAAAGAGATTACAGCCTTAAAGAAATGGGTCAAAGCATCCAGCTGCAATATCATTAGTGTTATCAACGTTAAAGAAAATTGGCTTCCGATTTAGCGATAATTATGAAATTGCACGATCTTTTATGCATGCAGTTGCAGTCTGCCAAAAACAAAATGGATGTGATGCTATGCAATGTTAGTAATGCTTACTTGATCAAGTGAAATTGCTTCGCATCTGAAACTCCATACTACTTAAAGGAAGCAATAGATTTAAGCTGAAATTTTGAAAGCAAAGCACAATATACTATGCGAAAGAATTTAGAAGCAATACAGTTAAGACCTGCAGTAATTCCTGCAGGTCTTAACTGTTATTTAGCTTCCTAAATTCTTTCGCATTGAATTGCAGATTGTGCTTTGCTCAAAGAATTTTCAGCTTAAATTCTATTGCTTCACTAGGAGACAGAGGTATGGGTTCAGATGCAAAAAGCATTTTTTTAATTTCACTTGGTCCATTTGAAGTAAGCATTGCTTTCTTTAGTACATATGCTGTATCACATCCATTTGTTTTTTGGTGGATACCGCGGCTGCATGCATAAAAAGACTCGTGCAATTTCCATAATTGTCCGCTAAGTCGGAAGCCAATTTTCTTTTTAAGCGTTGTGCTGCCTCATGATATTGCAGCTTTGGACGACCCATTTCTTTAAGGCTGTGCGTCTCCTCCTGTCTTTCCAAAAAAATTGTCATACCTAATGATAGCCAATTACAATGTCTCTTCTTAAATGTTCGGATATTACGGCTACATTTTTTCAGATTCATCTTTACATATTTTTCAATGCAGCTTATTTTTAGGTTTATTTCATCCTTTTTCTCATTGCTGAGCTTGTAATCGATTAGTTGCTCAAAAACTTAGCTTTTTATAGCAGAACCATCGCGATTGTTGTTCATCCATATCTCGAGCAGCGTTGCATGAGAGAACTCAAGCTTACCTACAAGTTGAGAATACCACAAGGGCATAACATAATAAAATATACATATTGAAGTTTATTTTAAAATACATTAAAATTGATTCCGGTTAATTCCAAAAAGTTTTACTCTGTAGAAGACGAGCACTTTGGTTAAGTTTTCTCTGTATATGGACAACACAAAATAACACACATTAATACACAGGTATTAAAGATTATCACAAAATGCTTATACCTATACATTCTACATACCCTGGCCTTCAATATCCATAATTTGCAATAATTTATTGTGCAAAGTTATACGACGTGCAAGTCCGCAAAGTTAACAAAGATTTGACGGCAATTTTTTCGCAACAATCATTTAACTCAACAGCTGACTTCGATAGTCGATAACAATTTCAGGGTTGCCAAACAATCGAAAATATTATTTGATTCTTTGTATATAGACTATGTGTTTGAAGGTGTATTATCAAAATGAGTTTTGTTTCCATGATTCGAATTCATTTGTGATTTTTTTCATTCGATTATCCTATGTTGGAAAATTCGGAAAATCCGCCCCGGTGGTGAAAATTGTCCGAAAAATTCTTTGTGGAAATCTGTATTTTTCATCCGATTGGCTTGAAACTCGTTTTGTAAGGATAGAACTCCAATTTATTTGTGATTTCATTATCCGAGGTTAGATTTTAATTTATTTTATAAATTTGTTTGATTAAAGCTTTACTCTTTCTTAATGACTTTCCAGATCGCTACTACGATCGCTCGCGTTCCAGCTACGATCGTTATGATCCCTATGATCGCTATTATGCCAGGTATGATTATCGCAATTATCGTCCTTGGGATGAGACCTACAGGTATCGCTAATCCTTTACTGCTTTTTGTATATATTTGTACTTAAAACTCAACTTTCCACTTTACTTGCATACAAACAACAACAACAACAACAACAACAACAACACAACCACACTCCATACTGAAACAACAACAACAACATGAAACTCTGGATACTTCGCCTACAAAAAACAATTTGCACCCCAAATGCACTCACCCTTCCTGTCTCTCAACTGCACCTTCCCACCCCCTCCCCTGCACCCGTCGCTTAGGGGACAGTCGGGCTTTGATAACTCGGGGCGTGGCTATTACTTTGCCACTGATGAGGATGATCGTTCATATCGCGAACGTGCTCCGTCTCCATCGCCCTGCGGTCATGTGTTAGGCAACTGCCCCTATGCCGGCGGTGGCGGTTCGCGAGTCTCTTCCTCTGCCATTGGCAGTAATAGCCCACGCGGCGGCGGTCATACCAGTGTCATAGGCTCTGAGGGCGGCAAGCCCCATGGCCAGGGTAGCTGGACTTATCTGGGTGATCAGGACAAGCCCAGCTCTGCCAGTGCCAATGCCGGTAGCGGCGGCGCCGGCGGCGGCGGCAGCAGTAGCAGTAGTCGGGATAAAGAGCATGAACGCGAGAGGTAAGGCGACTTCTCCGACCCTCCCCTCTGAGCACTGTGCCGCACTCACAAGACGCTGGGAATTGGTAAAAGCATTAACATAGGCTTGCCCTCTTATCGCCCCTTGTAGCTCTTCCTATGGTGGCCGACAGCGTCCTTTAGGCGTCAGTTATCTCATGGAAAGGGACAGCAATACCGCTGTCTCGGATGGAACCGGCGAAACCTCAAACTCGAATGGTGATGGTGGTATGGGTGAGGGTATGCCCGCGCCTGCAGCCCAAACGGCAACCAAAGGACATAACGGCCAGGCGGATAAGACTACGCAGTGAATCCGCCTTGGACTGGATTAGTTGCCCCCTTTTTGGCTGGGCGTGGCCCTATATAGTGTGTAACGTAACGTACTTGCTGTATTTATGCGTAACTTTTAAGCTAAAGCCGTAAAAGTATTTAATGTGTGGCACAATTTTGCTCAAATAAAACTAATTTCAAAAGATTCTCAAAATGGAGATGGAGTTGATGAATTTGTTGAGGTGTTTTAAAATAGTCCAGCTAGAAAGATTTGTTGCTTTTAAAGCTGAAAAGAAGTTCGTAAAGAGCCACAAATTGAAAATCGGTTGAGTAAATACGGTATGCATCAGGTGGCAACGCTGTGACATCGATAAGCCGATTCGGAGAGCGCCGGGCGCGTACTACCGCCGGTATGATTGCAAAAGGTAGATTTACTGGAGCGAAGGTAGTAACCGGTTGTAGGCAAAGGCACGCGTCGATTTCCCTCCCCCATCAGTTTCTTTAAAAACCTTTTTGAACGACCCAAGGATATAGTGAAAATAAAACGGTGGGTAGTAGACAGGTATTTTAATAAATAGCGCTTTTACCCCCGCATCCCGCTCCAGCGAAAGATGTTTCACTTGGGCAACCGAGTATTGGAAGACGGCAGGACCAAAGACCAATATAATCTCTAAGATGCCGAACGGCCATGTATTGGTTTTGCCTTGGTGGCCGGCGAAGAATCGGCGCTCTCTCCGCTCACACAAAGTTGAGAGCGTAAAAGTCTAAAATGAATGCCTTGCTTGGAGTAATGCTTGAGAATACGTCTGCTCACTTATCAAGAGTACCAAAAGCCGGTTGGAAAAGCCAGCCCCGAAAAATCTCGTGCCAAAAACGTATGGCGTTACTTATCTTCATATTCTGATGTCTTTGGCAGGGACCAACTTAAAAGGCGAAAATGTGGTAGCCATATTATTCCTACATTCTCATGAAAACGACTCTACTTAAAAGGCACTGCAAAACATTATACAGATTACACGACTCACTCGTTAACATTATTTTATGATACACAAACAGCATACTGAGTATTACAAACATCACCAAATCTTCATCCTGGATTCTTTTGTGCTATATAAATGTCTATTTATTTTATTTAAAAAATTACTATCTTTATTGTCATAATCGTGGTAATGTAGTTTTTGTGTGATTATTTGGTGGCCTTAAAATCGTTTCCCTTAAGAATTTAGCGGTTTTATTACGATGGAGTATCCCCCACTGCAAATTGCTTTATGCATTGATCCGGCTTGATTTTCCAAATGTCTGGGAGTAAATTTAATTTGGCTTTCTTACCATTTAAATCCCTAGGTATTTTTTCGCGATTTAATGATTTTACGGTCACGGAAAGTGGTGTGACACATTCCTGACATCTTGGCTATTGAGTGATCCATTACGGGTACCGCCATAATTGAATTTTTATAACCATGGAGATCCCTAAGCTGCACATAATGAAGAAATATATAATTTCTAAACAACCAAAATCGCGATTCTTTTTGAACAAATTTTCACTACAACTTTTTTCCTACTCTCAATTTTAAATCACTTAACCTATCTTATAAAAGGTGGTAGCAGACTAGCACAAGCTGAAATTGCAGGAATTAAAATGGAAAGAACTAATTAGACACTGCTTTTTATTCAACAACATAGGCTCACATCAAAAGTTAGTACTTAATCTTCTGGAGTGGAGAAAGGAGTGCATGAAAATCTGAAATCATGAAGAGGCGGAGCCCAGCGGAAATGACAACAAATTTCTATGCAGCATTACTCAAGTGCCCTTGCAGAGAAGATCCGGAATCGGAACCATTATTGTCATTTGACATGTCCTCTAGCCCTCGCAATACGTATTTTTTATCTCAAATTAAAGAATCATTATTTAATTGCATTGAGAACGCTTAAACTGTTATTACTTGGAGCCTGGCGACTCGTCGCGACGCCTGCCAATGGTAGCCTCAGCAGTTGCATGGTTTTGGTTTTCGTCTGATGTTACGTCGGACACTTTATGCGACACAAAGCACTCCGGCTCAAACATATATTCAATTGTGTCGTCCAATGCGGTGTCAGCCACTGGACGCTTTCCATACAGCTCGTTCATCCCATCAAAGGAGCACATCTTCCTGGTAGCAACACTTGTTCCATTGTTGCGTTTTACTTCATATAATTTCTTCTGAGATGCCTCTTCTGCTGTCCAGAGGCTTCTCTTGGATTCACTTTTTGCAAATTTACATTTGGTCCAATCACAGCTAACTGACATAACAGCTGTTCTTCAGATGAGGTGTTGCCATACTGTTTTTTATAATAAAAAAATCATGGTTTTTCTCAAAAACCATAGTCAAAAAGTGTGTAGAAAAAAACCATGATTTGGTGTTTATGCTTGCATTTTTTTGGAAAAATCATGATCTGCAATCATGGTTTTTGGCATGCATAAACGTAAAAAGGGTTCGGTTCAAAAATATGTTTCTACTTAATTTGTTCTAGAATCTACAAATTTCCAATTCACGTAAATGAACTCATACAGGTTTTTGTAAGCTTAAATATTCGTACATATTTAGATAGTGCTTAGAAAAAAGTTCTCTCATTGTAAATTCAATCCCAATTTCTACAACTGAATCTTGGGATTCAAGCTTATAAACGTGTTGTTGTTCAAAAGGAACTAATAAATAAAAGCATGATATTCATCTTCTGATGAAATTAAATCTTTCTAAGTAGCAAGAAAATAATGAAAAAGTGACAAATATCAAATCGGTAAACGACTTCATTGATTCTTTTTCTGGGTATTTAAAGATTGCTTCAAAATTCGAATGTATTAAAGCTTTGGAAAAACTATCATTGTGCTTACAACTGATTTTTAAAGATTTTAAAAGATAGCTAGCATGATCGGAGCGGTGTAATACGTCAAGATCAGCCTTAAGTTCTGCCGTCAGTTCATCATTCAGTCACATGTGTGCGCGCGCCCTTAAAATTTTTAAGTAATTTCCAATTTAATGTTGTCCGAACTAGCGATAAAACAAAATTATTCCTGAACCCCGGTTCGAACCTGAACCTTGTTCCCACCACGCCCGCTCCGTGAACCCGAACCCAAAATGTTTCGCGTGTTCGAACCGGAGGAGACTTTTTTAAGGAGTTTGCAGCCCTGATACAAACCATTTACCGTCCTTTTCAACATTCCTGTGTATATTCCTATAGTAGCGTCAGTATTTTAAAACAATTGTAGATTGAGTGGTTCAATTGAATATAGAAAATACAGTTTATTGTAATATGGAAATATTGCTTAGTGTAAAATGTAAGCCCAATTTGCTTTTAAAAGATTTTGGAATTCTTAATTTAAAGTAAGTTTTTAGTTTGAACCTGAGCAAAAGTACTAAAACCAATAAAACGGAAAATATAATGTTAATAAAATAAAAAGTTTAAGTAAAAAAAACAAAAAATAATTAAATGAAAAAAAAAAACAACATAAAAAAAACGAATTAGTTTAAAAAAAAAATAACGAAAAGATTTAAAACAGTGCTGTCCAAACAACCATCAAACAAAGCTTAATCATGTATTTGTTTGATAAAGTGAGAGCAAGTAAATTTACTTTCTGAGAGTCATGCTCACTATGGGTGAGAGCAAAAGTAACTGTAAATTGACTACGGGCAAAGGGTTTGGATCAGGCGTCGGAGGAGGAATTTCACTGTTATTTAGAAAAATCGGCTAAGCCACTGGAATCATAACTATTTAGAAATGAAAAAAAAGAAACATACATAAACTTAAGTTAAACTCAAACATAATTTTGAAATTAACCAAATTATAAAATAAAATTTTGAAAAAAGAAAGGAAATTCCTTCTTAAAAATATAAAAAAAAAATTATGGAAAATACCAAACGAAACATATAATATAATAATTCAATATAAGTATAATTCGTGTATAATTATGGAAGAAAAATTAAAAAAAAAGGAATAAACAATAAAAAACACATAATTTGGCATGTTCTCAAATTTACTTCCACAAAAACTTTGAATAAGTGGAAATTACGGCTTACAGACTGAAAAGTAGTTGCCAATCTACGCACTTGTGCGGTTTTTAGTTAAACTTATGGTGAATAAAATTAAAGAGCAAGTAATTTTACTGGAATTCGACTTTCCGGATAGTAACGAAAAATGAAACAGAGTCCATTTTGCAAGAGGTTAAATTTCGAAAAGTATTAGAATTGAGAACATGCAACTTAAAGTAAACAATTATCGCGCTTGTTCAGAGTTTCGAGTAATAAAGGTTATACGGTTGCTAAATGAGGACAGCTCAAAATGGACTCGCGTTTCAGTAACCGCAAAACAAACTTATAAAGATTAAATAAAAAACACAAACGATTATAAGAAAACTGACTCGGAATACGGAACCGGCAGTGAGATAACTTTACGTAAAAAATAAGACATAAAAAATTATTAATATTAATTAGGAAATTAAAATTTCTTCAATCAAAAAATACGAACACACAATCAAATAAACAAGAATTAAAAAAGAAAACTTTGCAAAATGCATTAAAATGAACAAAAACCAAACCAATGCAATCAATATGAATAAAGATTTGAATAAAATTAAAAAAACAAAACAAAAACTAGAAAAAAAAATAATAAAAAAATTTATGAGCCATATCAATCAAGTCATCAAACTTAGAAATTTCAAACAAATATGAAAAATCATAAAAAACTAATTTTTTAAATTAAAAAAGTAATCTATGAACAAATTAAAAACATTGGAAAAATAAAAAACCAATCAAAAAATTGTGGTTGTTAATGTGGGTTGTGTTGGCCGAAAAAAACTTCATTTTATTTTGAATTTTGCTCCCACGCGTTTCGGTTGCATTTACATAAATAACCAAAAAAATTAAATTAAAAAATCAAAAAATAAATCAAAAGTAAGGTAAAAAAAATTGCAAAAAATTAAATAATCAATGTACAAATTAAAAACAAACCATAATAATAAAAAAAAAAAAAATGTACTTAAAAAAATAAAACAATAAATAAAAGATTTTTTGAAATCATAAAAAAATAAATCAAAACTTATGTCAACTCAAAAACTGACAAGAACATGTTTTAGACATACTCTGGGTGAAATTTAGGCTTTGTTTACTTTTGGATTCTTAGAAGAAGTTCTTCCGAAGATGATAGATAGAATTTGTAAGTATCAAGAATCAATGTATGTATTGCAAATTCACTGGAGTAACAGGAAAGGTTTCTCATTTTAAAAAGCTGTACAGACAACACGCTTATGTAGTGCCTTTTTTGTGGGTGAAGGCTGAATTCCAGATGACATAAAATTTATTTCGCCACAATACTTCATTCAAATAAGAATGCTGTGAAATAGCATTCAGAGTTCAAAAGAGTTCAATAGTGTTCCTATTTAGTGAAGTTCGATATAAAATTTATTTTCGTGCATTCTGGAAATCGGCCTTTATTAAATAAAGAAAATAAATAAAAAAGTATTAAAAATATAACTTTATAAAATGGCAAAAAAAAAATACATAAAACAATTATAATAATATTGTCAATAAAATCAATAATTCAAAATATAAGTATAAAAAAAATGAAGACATTAAAAATAATATAAAAAAACTGAGAGTCTTGATTTCTGTTAATAAACTTAAAAAAATAATAAAAGAACCAAAATAAACTAAGAAAATTAACTTAAAAAATAAATAAATGGGATACTTTAAAAATAAAAAAGATAAAATAAAATAAAATTATGCTAATATATAAATATAATCTAAAACAAGACAAAAAAATAAGTAAAGAAAGAATAATACAATTTGAGAATGCATAATGTAAAGATTTAAAAAAAAATGATTGGAATTGTTAGAAAGCATGAGGTAAATATATAATAATTTATTAAAAAAACTTTTGACTAAAAACAAAAAATAGAAATTTGAGAAATCATAAATTAATAAAAAATAATTAAAAAAAAACCTTGAGTTAAAATCAAAACAAGTTGCT
Source organism: Lordiphosa stackelbergi (assembly GCA_018904235.1). NCBI lineage: Eukaryota > Metazoa > Arthropoda > Insecta > Diptera > Drosophilidae > Lordiphosa > Lordiphosa stackelbergi. Next base: position 27,023 of record JAEIFU010001464.1, on the reverse strand, counting down.
AAAACCCATATAAAAAAAAAAAATTAATTTTAACTTAACAAATTCATAAGAAATAAATTTAAAAAAAATCAAAAAAGAACTTACCAAAAATCAAACGAAAATTGGAACCAAAAAATATAACAGCTCAGCAAACCTAAAGGTAATGGTATATAAGAGTATATACCTAAATATAACACACATATCAGATTATGTTAACAAAAAACAAGCCTTGCTATTGGCAATATACATTGTTAAAAATTTCACAAAATTTTCCCTAAATTTCTTCTGAAGGTGGAAACTTTCAACAAGAATATTGTTAGACCAACAAATTTATAGTTTTTCAAATTCAACAAAAACAGTAACAAAAAAACTAAAGGAAAATAGAAATTTAAAGCAGTGATCGGCAGTTGTTGGGTTTAGGTCAGGGCCGGCCAGTCCATAGTCAATGGTGAGCGAAGTCAAGCTGAACTTTTGAATGTGTGAATCGGTGAGTACAGCTAGCCTAGCATGTTCTCACCTACACAAGCACATTTAGCCGGTTCTGGTTCAGTTAGAGATGAGTTTGTTGGGTTCAGTTTTAGAACTCTACTCCGAGACAGTTGCAGACGAAACATACATTTCTAGTGGTGTAGAAATAAGCAAGCTGATACTCTGCTTCAGCTGCAGTTGGAGTATTTGATATTTCAGCTATGTCGGTAAGTTTTGCCATATTTTTATAGACCAATCACTGATTCAAAGATTAACTAAAAAGGCACAAAATAATGTATAATAAAATGGTACGCTTAGTCCATTATTTTATCGTAGGAAGATATGTGTTGTGTGGGCTTCCATCAAGGAAAAGAAGTTTGGTGCGGTGGCAGCCTGTAGTTTGTTGATTGTAGGTATTTGGTGGAAGTCCTGAGGGTTTTTCCAAGTAGATTTCAGCGAGTCAAGTAAATAAGCTGCAGAAAATAAGTTATATTAAAATTCTTCTCTTTCTTTTTCAATTAGAAGAACCCTAGTCGAGTTATAAGCAAAACAAATAGTTCGAGCTTAATGTTTTTATGATGAAAGGAATCTTCCCCACAGCCTTAGTAAGAATACTCACATTTCTCAATAATTTCACAATTTTCCATTTATCCCAAGGCAGCCGCCACACCACACTTTGGTGGCGGCTTAACCTTTTTTTTCAAACAGTTTTCACGTATGTCTTCACTTTAGTTATGTCTAAACTGAACTGTGCTGTTGCTCCGATCCAAACGGACTATTTATACAAGAAAACCCACCACCAAATCGCCAAACAGCAGATCTGTTTCCCCCCCTTTTCTTTTGGACAACAATTGAAAAATACTTTCGCATGAAATTTTACAACGCAGGCGTGCCGGGAAACAGGGAACCAAATGCCGTGCCATTGGGTCATAACAATAACAAAACGAGGGGTTCCCTAAATGAATTGAATTGGAAATGCTTATGCTGTGTTTTTTATGCTGGTATGTGTATGCCCAAGATGTAGAGTTTTGGTGGAGGGTTAAGTCACCACCAACCGGTGGCACTCGAAAGATGTATGTGACTTATGGGAACTGATCGGCAAGGCTACCAGTTGAGTGCATAATAATTAGTTAAGATTTTGCCCGAGATCTGTTTTTTTTTGTCAATTTCTCACGTTGGTCTTAGGGGTGCCAGGCTAAGGGTTGTTGTTGTGACTCCTGTAGCTACTGGTAGACAATTATGCTGGTTTAAGGACTCTCAATTGGCGAAATGCGGGTTTGCGCCCAAATGTGCAGCTGCTGGCACTTAATCATTAAATATGTGAAAATGATAATGGGCGAACTTATCTGGAGTAACTTTGAGCTACTGCATTAAGTTTCGTCCTTGTATTTATATAACTTTTCGTTGCATGTGAGTGTAAATTAATCTTAAATTGCCCTGCAATTACCTCTAGTTTTGTCAACTTGAAGCATCCAGAAATGACCAATTAGTGTGCTTAATGAAATGAAAAATTAATTCAAATAAATCGCCACAGCTTGCTTTTAAAGTGAAACGTTGTGTGTCTGTTTTTACTTTGAAGTGAATTGAGAATGAAAATTAAAAGAATAAGAAATTGTTTTATGTCTAATATACATAGGCAGGTCGGTTGTAGTGGACAGTGGCGCATGGACTATGATTAGAGCAAGGTTTGATTTATTATTCTGAAAAATTTTTAATTTCATGCCAAAGGAACAATACAAACCACTTGGCTACTCATTAGTTTTGTGACTTTGTATGAAGCCAAGTGCTGCTCAGTCCGGCCCTGAATGGTAATCTGAAAGATTATTATCTGGAACATATGGCGTATGGGGCTGGCCTTCCAATTTAAGTGGATTCAAATTCGTTGGCGATTTTCCTGACTCCAGACTCCGAATTTGGAATTAATGTTTAATTTTTTTTCCTAATCAACAAAGTCTTGCAAAAGCCGAGAAAAATATGGAAAGAGGAAAACTTTATATACATCATGAGGAATGACTAAAGTAGCCAGGCTGCAAATTTCTTGACTTATAATTATTGTTGGGGGGTCATTTTGCTTTTGCACACAAAATATTTAGCTTTTATCTATTTTGGTATTCTGTTAATATATTTTACCACCCGTCGCTGGCACTCTTATTATAAAAAACATAAGATTATTTTATAAAAAAGGAAGTTTAGGAAATTGAACAACGGCAAATTGGGCGTTTTTGTTTGTCGTACATGACGAACAATGAACAGCAGAGACCGTCACCTTGCTATCTTCTGTGTGTACAAGAGCTTCTCTGAGATCTTATACTGCTCTCTTTTCGAAAAAAAATAATGTGAAAAGTGCGCGTACTCGCGCGGGTAAAAACACACAAACTCAACGCCAAAACAAGCATGTGTATTTGACGACCCCTGATTTACAGATATATACAAGTGTAAAGGCAGCTTTAATGTTCTGTTCTGTCTGAAACTTTTATAACATTTTTTTCTTCATCTTCCAGCATAAAGTGTGACCAACCTATCTATACAGGTGATTTTTATCAAAAAGAGCTAGTGTGACCATAACTTAATAGCTGACTTTTCTTGAGGTTTTGGTTCGAAATTTAGCTTATAAATTTCTAAATCCTTGAATCTTTTATATTTTATCTCTTAAGAACAGCGCAACAAGGCATTTTTGGGGATACACTTCAAAAGTAGGGTTCCTATCTTAAGTAGAGGGAAACACAACCAACCGAGGAATGTTTGAAAAAAAACAATAAGCTCACACTCCGAAACTTTTAAGGGAGCAATGCAAAATGTGATCACACAGAAAATAATAATATCAAATATCAAATTGGTATTTCAATATAATTTCAGTTATATCAATATTTTCATATCAAGGTGAACCTATTAATAGAACCTGCAGGATTAGGTAGATACCAACAATACTATATTGAAATGTGAAATGATCAAAGTGAAATGCAAAATTCCCCAGTGATATGATTTGAGATCAAAGTAGACATCGAAATTCGAAAGCAGAAAGAGACACATAGAGTTTCTCGAAAGAAAAAGAGACAGCTATAGCCTATCCCGAAAAAAGCAATAACACGGTCCACTGCTCTTCCGCAGCAAGCTCGAAACCGAGTGCCTGTTGTTTTTTCTTCGTGAACATTTTGAATGTGGCCTTGGGCAGCAGCGAGTTTCTAGCTTCTTTTGGTAAATTTCTTCATTCGTATTGTTTTTTAGTAAGAGCAAGTGAGAAAAAAATGCTGTGTCTAAGAAAATTTGAAAGTATATATATATTCTTGATCAGGGTGACGAGCTGAGTCGATTGAGCTTTGTCCGTCCGTCTGCCGTCTGTCCGCCGTCTGTCCGTCTGTCTGTCTGTTTCTACGCAAACTAGTCTCTCAGTTTTAAAGCTATCGAGCTGAAACTTTGCACAGAGTCTTCTTTTTTACTGCACACTGCTAATATGTCGGAACCGACCGGATCGGATGACTATATCTTATAGCTGCCATAGGAACTATCGGTCGAAAAGTGGGTTTTAGTGAGAAAATTTTTTTTTGTTTTTAATGTTAACGTGTCTCACTTCAGCGATTATTAATATTATACGCTTTTACACAGATTTGGAAGTTTATGTCAAAATCGGATGACTATATCTTATAGCTGCCATAGGAACTATCGGTCAAAAAGTGGGTCTTTGTGAGAAAACTTTTTTGTTTTTAATGTTAACGTGTCTCACTCCAGCAATTATTAATATTATGCGCTTTTACAAAGATTTGGAAGTTTTGGTCAAAATCGGATGACTATATTCTATAGCTGTCATAGGAACTATCGGTCGAAAAGTGGGTTTTATTTAGAAAAATAGTTTGTTTTAATGCTGGCGTTCTTAAACTCTGATGTATTAAAACATTTGCGCGGGTATAAAAAAACTTCGGCAAAGACGAAGTTAGCTTACCATTTGACCATTTAGTGTACGAAAAATTAATTGCTAAGTTTTGTATTGAAATAATTATTCTTCAATGTATTAATTATTCAACTTGCGTTTTTCTAGAGTGTGAAGAATTGTAAAATGTATTATAAAATTATAGTTTCGATTTATAAAAATAAATTAAAAAATTTTGTTCTACAAATAATATTACCCTTTGATATTTGCAAAATATATCTTTGATACTAATACCATGTCCTTCAGGTATTTTGGAAAATATAGCTTTGATATTTCAAACACATATCATTAATATAAGCAAATATCAATTTGGGCATCTGGGAAAAAATATCACTTCATTATGTTCGAAATGTAAAAGTGATATATTCTGAATATATCATCTGGGTATTTTTCAGATGAAGGCTGATTTGATACTAAATAATATCAGATTGGTAATTAAATATCGTGATCTTGTTTCAGCATTAATAGATTTAGTAAACAAAGTAACAATTTCAGTAGATGGATCAAATCAGAGATTGTGGAATCCCACACCCTACAGCAAGACGACTGCTGCAGTTCTTCTTTTGTCAGTAAACAGAATTCGTTTGTGGGCATTGTTCGCGCACTGGCGACGCAATCCTTTCGATTTTGTCTTTCGTTTTAGAGCTTCAATGTTGTCGGAAGCAAGCGGTCGCTGTGTTCCGGTATGCACTGAGTCCCAAGTCACGTTTTATATGCCTGACTTGCTGTCCCGCTGATATTGATCTGCATAAGACATGATTTTTAGCTTGAGCTTTCGACGACCGATCTTTCACGGTTTTGAGGGGCTTGTGTTCGGTACAGCAAGTGGACGCGGCGGTCACGCGGTTCTTTTATTTTTTATCTCTTTCAGTCTTTTAAACAACTTCACGGTAAGATGTACAGTTTGGGGTGCGGCCAGTGTTCAATCCGCATTTATGCAGGCCAATTACGACAAATCGATTATCGAGAGAGCCCCATTCTATGATTCCAGGCAACTGACTCCAAAAACTTTTGATGCAGTAATATAGCATAAATGTCACTTGTCAAATAGCCATCAAGTTGAAGTGGATGCGTTCAATGGTTCTCGAGAACAAGTGTGCTCAATACGTGTACCAAAACAATTGCGACTACTGGGTTTATATATTCTTAATCAAGGCGAGAAGCTGAGTCAATTGAGCTTTGTCCGTCCGATTGCCAGTCTGTCTATTTCTGCGCAAGCTTGACTCTCAGTTTTACAGCACAGAGTCTTCTTTTTACTGCACGCTGCTAATATGTCGGAACCGACCGGATCGGATGACTATAACTTGTAGTAGCCATCGGTCTGTTAGAACTATTTTTGATTTTAATGCTTGCGTTCAAAAAATTAGCAAGGGTATAAAAACTTCGGCACAGACGAAGTTATTGGCTTGGCCTTTTCGTTAGAATACTTTTGTTTTGGTATCTGTGATATTTGTTAGGTAATTATACTCTGTACCGAAGGTACAAAGAGTATATTAAGTTTGTGCAAAAGTATGTAACAGGGAGAAGGAATCATTTCCGACCCTATAAAGTATATATATTCTTGATCAGCATCAACAGCCGAGTCGATATAGCCATGTCCGTCTGTCTGTCCGTCCGTCCGTCTGTCTGTCCGTCCGTCTGTCCGTCCGTATGAACAAACAGATCTCAGAGATGGTAAGAGATAGAGGTTTGACATGTATGGGACAAATGCTTCTTATACTTGCAGGCAGATCAAGTTTATTTTCAATTTTTGCCACGCCCCCTCCCGCCCCCGCAATTTTGAAAAAACGTCATATCTCTAACCACAGTTTGTAGATAGATGATTCATACCTTCCGGAGATAGTTAGTCATTTGTAATATGTATCGATTCGCCGAGGAAATGATAAGGATCGGATTAGCGGTTCTCAAGTTATAAGCAAATAAGTGAATCACCCCCGCCACCCCCCTCCCACCCGTTCTAAACCAACGCCGCACAATGTTAGAGAGAGAGAGAGAGATGAAGCGAGAGAGAGACAGAGAGAGGAGAGAGAAAAGAGAGGGAGAGAGAGAAACTTAGAGATGAGCGCAGCAGCAGCACTGCATTCAGCTCCTACTCTAGGTACAGAGTATATTATAGTCGGGCTTGACCGACTTTCTCACTTGTTTTTATTTCGTTTTTTTCGTAGTTGATATTTTTGAAGCAACAACAATCCTACAGCAAAAAAACCACTACAGCAAACGCTTCACTCTTGAGATGTTGTATATAATAGACATACACACTGACAAAAGGCTCAACTACAAATCGGACACAGAGAACTGTGCGCACCTATACAGACACTTACTGACCAAACAATAACTCAGTATCCAACTCCACGCCGAACGGAACAAACGTGTAAAACAATGTATGTAAAAAAGTTTGTGTTTTTTGTATTAAGTCAATGTTACATTGTAATTGGAAATTGTTTTGTAGTGTCCCTGAAGATGGTTGCCGAGGAGCAACTGAAATATATTGGAAAAACAACATACACATCTGTGTGTTTTACTTGACCTCGAGCCCGCAATACTCAAATTCTACGATTTAGAAAGGTCGCTAACTATCAACTATTTTTGAAAAATATTTTTGCAAATTATTTGGGAATATTAATAAAGTTTTCGGCGTTTTTGCGCCTTTAATATCAAAATTGTTTCAAGGTAGGCGTGGCTATATTATGTTAGGTAGTTGTACAAAAGCTACATCAACAAAGCGTTTAGTTTATGGTTATTCTGGAGAACCGGTGTCAAAAGATTGTGCAAAGTTTGATCCAAACTGTATGAAAATTGCCAATAGCAAGAGTATTCTCATTAAACTTATTAACTATCTTACCCGGCCGGCAAAAATGAACATTTTACTTATTACCTATACCTAAGATAATCCAATCAAGTTCTTTATAAAAACCGCAGTAATTATAGATGTTCTCCTTTTAAAATAAGACCCGTTTACGTTTAAGTTCTTTATAAAAATCGGAGTAATTAGATATGTTCCTCTTAAAATAAGACCCGTTTACACCATAAGTTTGGCCCCAGCAAAACTCTGAGCGCTCTAAGAGTACTATTAGAGCGGTCAATAGGAGCAGTAAAGCGCTCAACTCTCCTTGTAAATAGTGCTATTTTTAACATTGCCATGTCATTGGATGTCAGCGCTACACTGTCACTACGGAAAAAGGGCTTTAAAGCGCTCCGCTCGCAATGTTAAAAGAGCTCTAAAAAGCGCTACACTCTCACTGCCCAAAAAGCGCTTTAAAGCGCTCTGATCCCACTGTAAAAAGAGCACTAGGAAGCGCTCCGCTCCCATAGTAAACAGAGCTCTAAAAAGCGCTCCATATCATAAAAAATAAAAAAAAGAATATCAATTATGGTGAGGGTAGTGATGGAGGATGGGTTGTGGTAGGGTGGTATAGGAAGGGATGGGATGGGTGGGGAAAGGGGGTGAGGGCATGTCTTCTTTCTGAAAAATGTAAAACTTAAACATTTTTTGTTTTTATTTTTTGTTACCTTTCCTGGGATTCGAACTCAGGACTTCGGGCTCTTAAACACAAATGCCGGCGTCGTTGCCCATACGTCTATTCAGGGCTCGCGTGACGGCAGCAGCAAGTCTCAGTTAAGAACACAGATAAATGTTAATTTTGTTCAACATTAAATTAAAAAACTTTCATAGTTAAATTTGGTATATTTCAAATGTGTTTAAACTTTAATATCAATATGATTACCTTATACTAGTATGGTAAAAATTGAAATTATATACGAAAAAGACTTAATTTTTATTTTTCCAAAGTATATTTGAAACTACTACGAAAACCTTTGATTTTAAGTTGAACAAAATTTTTAATATAAAAAGATTCATATATATAACTTTACATCATTTTCTTCTAAGTGTGTGCATAATATAAATAAATATGATTCAATATGACAAACTTTAAACTAACTCGAAGTGTAACCATCGACTTTTATAATTTTCATGTTGACTAGATAATGTTAATTTTAATTTTATATGAAAACGGGCATAATAGGATTCAGTATGTTTATACATATTAAATTATACCACGTCTTTATGTTTAGGTGGAATAAATTCAAATTTCATATTTAAAGAATTAAATCACTGGAATGAAATTTGAATTTTTTGTTTGTTTTATGACTTCTTTGCTGCTTACGAAATAGCTGAAAAATATTTTAGCACACGAATCGGCGAGACCAATCGAACGTCTCAGAAATTCGTGCTTGATTACAGTATTTCGGTTGGATCTACGAATCTCCGTCTAACCGTACTTTTTGACATCAAAACTGTTTGATATCAAGCACGATCTGCTTGGTTGTTTCTCTGAGTGAGCTTTACCTAATGGATGTATTGGCTTTTTTATTAAAAAAAAATTATTTTTGCACCATTTCAAAATTTAATTTTGAATTAATTCCACCTAAATTTGTTTCAAGTTGAGCTATTTCGTTCAACAGATTTGTATGTATGGAATAAAAACTGGCGTTAGACAAGTATATCAAGCATCAAGTGGTCGTTGTCCACTGGCCAAAAATGTTTGTATTAAATGTATAAAATATATATGTATGATCCAAATGTTTTCATTCTGAATAATAAAAGTGGAAAATGTTTCGTGTTGTGGATGTTGTTTTAATTTAAAAATAGCTGAAAATTATAATGCTGACTCACACACTCCCACACACAGACAGACAGCGACGGCACTCCAATCGAGAAACAAACATACAATTTATAAAGTTTACCGCCTCCACCACCGCACCCCACCCCTGTCCAACGTTGAAGTGATGTGAAGTGCGTTTACAGGGCCTCCAATGGCCTCCCCTTGTTACCAACACCAATACACAAAGAGCTGCGCCGTCGCCAACGCTGCTGCTGCTGCCATTGCTGCTGCCTGATGACAGTCTATTCTGTGGACAGGCAGTCGCCAATGGCGCCAGTTTCATGCGAAGCGTACGTTGATTAACTTGTTGCATACGCGTCGTCCTGTGTTTGCCTCCTCCAAGTCTGTGTGGGTGCCACTTTCATTCATTTGCGTACTGTCGGGTCAGCGTGTGCCACCGCCACCGCAACGCACAGTTGTAAAGAATAATGCCGAGGACGGGCGTCGATGATGACACTGAGAGACGCCCCCAACAACAACAACGCATGTTATCGTTAATCGATGGCCGCCCATCAACTACGCTAAGCAAATAAGCAACAGGAGCTGCTTTGGCTTTGGCTTTGAACTGGGCAGGGCTGGGCTGAGACTGAGACTGAGACGCCACTGTTAACGTCAACGCCAGCGCCAGCGGCAATGCTAGAAATAAATAAACAGCTTTAGTTGCTGGCGGCAATTCCTGAAGAGCAGAGCTGGAATCCCCAGTCACCTGAAAGCCGGAGTGTCTTAAATTAAATTAGTCGAAAATGTTGGCGGCCCAAGAGAATCGTTTTCAGTATCTTTATTTTACACTCTCCGGTTTGGTGGCCTGCACCATGTTGATACTCGTCTATATATCCATGCGCACAAGTCTGGTAAGTGATACGCGTTGGCAGATCCAGTGAGATGTGTAAGCTGATTGATGTTTTTTTTTGTAGAATGAACGCCTGCGTGTGGATTTGGAGGCTTTGCAACGTCAGTTAATCTTTGAGAAACCCAATCCGCATTGGAATTATAATAATAGCTGGAGACGTATTGGTAATGCCTCGCTGAGGCATGAGATTTATGCGGCCTATTTTGATGTGAGAACGAATATTATAGGTGAGTGTTGGGAGGGATATAAGGGGGCCAAGCGGGGAACTGGAATGATTTAAAGAGGAGTAAAGTTTTTAGAAGTGGTGAAATTTTTGATTTTGACACCTTGTTAGGCGCGTTTTGTGGGGAACTTACCTTTTGATTTTGACTTTGTTTGTTATTAAGGTAAAGTTTTATTTCTTATGTTTAAAATAAACTCTACCAAATAATTATACGATTTTTCTAAGCATAGTTATTTGATTTTGAATATAAGTGTTCGAAATGAGGAGCATTTAGCACTGCCCATAAGTATGCAATGGATGATATGTTTTTTTTTTCTTCATTTTAAATTTAAACACCGCTAACAAAGTTTACACCAAACTGGCCAGAAAATTATTAAAATTAGTTCGATTGGCTCTTAATTTTTTTCATGATGCTTAGAATAACATTAATCAATCTTCCAGCCACATATACCTTGAAAAGTATTATAAACGTATATTCCGTATATAGTTTCCAGGAATTTTGTTCAAATCCAAAATCCATTAGCTGTTGTATGTCGTTCCTTAAATTATCCATAGTGATTAGCCAAAGCAAAATAAACTTCAAAACATAATAGACAGAGCTTGCAATCAAACACCCGTAGAAAAATTTTTAGCCACACCAGGAATCATAGCCAAGTTACCGTAAGTATGGTAAACTTTGAACATCATTAGTAGCAGAGCATGTACATAAAGCTCTGTGCGCATAGAGGCAGGTATTAGAAACTCGTATGTTATATTAAAAAATGATTCTTTGTTCCACCATCTGCGTAAATAGCTAGCTTGCAATGTCACATCGAAGGCCGCTCCGTAAATGAACAGAAACAGAAGGGCCAATGTCCAGATATGCTTGATGATAGCCAATATGAAGGCATTGTGCCTGTTATTCAATAAGAATTGAGCCGGCATCTTTATTATAAAATTGAATAGAAATAGTTTTGTTGTATAACAGTAAAATTTTCAAGCTCAACTAAAAATTTCCAATGAAATTGACTTGATGATGAACTGAAGGAATTAGCAAGGGTAACTTGTTTGAAGCAAATCTTGAAGTGGAATTTGAAAACTAGAAAGCACATTTCTTAGAAAAATAAGGCATACACAGAAAAAAATGGGGAGGTGTATTTAAGTATAAAAACTTTTTATTAAAAAGTATTAGAGCGAAGCTCTTTTACGAACGTTCGACTGGGAGACTAAAACTAGTAATATTTTGTCTTTGCGAAAAAACTTTTTCTTGAAAAGATGGCTTTTTAATAGAAATTTTCTCTTTGGGTACAGCTTGTAAAGTCAACCGCTCCTACCATTTGCCGTAGCAGCGGGGGTTTTTTTACAAAAAAGATTAACTAAGTGAAGAGGCCCTGGGACGGCGGTAGCGTTCAGGGTAATGGCGTCCTTATACCGCACGTTGTCTCTCAAGTTTGCGAAGCTCGCCCATAGTGTGGACAGCAAAGCAGTTAACTGCGTCCCAAATTTCACTCCTTGAGATCACTGCAGCCACTTAGTGCCGAAAGGCAGTTATAGGTTCGCCGACTGTAGCCACCAATTGAGCTTGTACAGTTGTGAACCAGCTGCATCCTCCACTGGGCCTCCTGCACACCAAGTGTATTCTGGAGTGGTATCATGCCCGTACCTGTACAAATAGCCTCTGAAGCAGGGTTCCCCAAACAGAGAGTGCGAAAACGTGACTGTGTCTCTAACACGCAATGAAGGTTGACTTCGGCAAGCATTCGGTAAGAATTGGCAAGTAAATTCGTGCCTCCGGGGCTATCGTGGGGGAACTTTGCTCTGAAGCACCCGTGTCCGCTAAGCATTTGAATGAGGCAGTAGTTTACATTACCATGTTTCCGCTCGATCCACACTTTTATATCGGGGATGAGGTGGTGCTTCCATTGGCCTTTGGTAGACTTATCTCACCTGTACTGCCAGCTTAGTATGCTCTCATTCCTGGCTTCCTCGCACAACCTAGATCTGGTTGGCTCGTTTGATACCGCATCGCCTATCGTTTTCGCTTCCATTGCCAGGATCTACCATGCCGGCTATTACCAGAGATGGACACAGCATCCTCTCAGTGTGCATAAAGGATATAAGGCGTAGACAGTGTCACACTGGACACCCTTACTGTATCTGGGAACGCCCATGGCTTCCGCCCAGATAGGTGCAGTGAACAGGATTGTGGACTTTCCAAGACACTCGCTAAACTCAACAAAAAAAACTCGCCCTAAAAAGTGCCATTTTCGCCCTAGTTTTAAGAAAATCCCCATAAATAATAAAAAAAATAGAAAATTGTGTTCTAGATTTCAGGGCAATTTTTCCAAGAAAAAACTTGGACATTTTTAGCTGTTAAGTCGACTTAAAATTCCCAAGCGGTTATGGCAGCGCTGGCATAAGGATAAAGCAGCTAACAGTAAAAGACTCAAATAAAAAATTTTAGGGGGTAGGTGGTAGGAAGGACTGACCACGACCAACCCCGTGGTGTGGTTGTTGTTGGATCCACCCCGCCAATCCCCCTTTTGTGTTTGGGTTTGTCCCATCCTCCCCTCCCAGCCCACTTTTTTCTAAGCTATAATTAATTTTGAAATAAGCATTAACAATTTTTTCTACTTACTCTTTTTACGGGGACTTGAACTCGGGACCCTCTTTCTGAAATACTGAAAACTCGGACGACGCCATAGCACACTCGACTATTAGCCTTAAGCAAGACGTAGCGACATAATCACAGCTAATAATGTACACAGTTGGTCTAGTTGACATGACACTCGCTTAGCAAACGTGGAGGCCTGGGATCAAGCCCCAGAGGAGCATAATTTTCTTCTTCATTATACATTTTACATATTTTTTAATGTTTCGAACATGTATATAATTTTTAGCATACAGCTAGTCGTTATACTTTGCATTGAGTCATACTTTGCACAGAGTTTCTTTTTACTGTAATTGTGGAACCGACCGGATCGGATGATACTTCTTGTAGCTGCCATAAATGTTGAAAATAGGTTTTAGTGAGAAAACTTAGTTCTCAATATTACTGTAACGGTGAAAATGTAATGTTTTTAGCTATGGGAATTTGGTGAAATAAACTTAAAAAAATAGTAAAAACTCGGTACAGACGAAATTGTCATTGCCTGTCATTTAGCAATCATACTTTAAAATCATACCTAAGAATTTGTAGACTACCAAGAAGCAACAGTCTCAGACATTAGCTAAGAAAATGGCACCTTTTTTTTATAAGGTGGTTCTTTTTTAATGTTTTTCATTTTTATTTGATGTGTTTTTAGCATTGACTTCATTTTAAACAATCCTTTAATCGATTACTACATGGTGAAACGCATGTCAAGACAAATCAAAAACTCTTCAGGCATTGCGAATGGATAAGTGTGTGTAAACAAGTGCCATCACATAGACGGCTTCGTCGTTAAAACCGAACTGCAGCATAGCGCAATTCAATTTCACAATCATTTATGAAAGGTCGAAGGATTTAGAAAAACTTTCTTAAAATTAGGGTTTATTGTCTTAATTTTAGGGCGAAGTACCCTAAATTTTTCTAAGAAAATTAGAAAAGCAATAAAGCAAATTCATCCTAAAATTTAGAAAAAAAACTAGAGTTTTCTAGATTTTAGAAAGTTTTTCTAAAAAATTAATTTGTAGGGCAACTTTTATAAAATTCAGACAAAATTTCTTAAATATAGAAATTTTTTCTAAATTTTCTTAAATATAGAAATTTTTTCAAAATTTTAGGTCGATTTCGATTCTAGGGCGATTTTCTTAAATATAAAAAAAAAATTTCTGAGTATAGAAGCAGCCTTCGCTCCTGCTTTGGCCCTTCCGTTTTAAGGATGATCCTGGACAGTGCCCTCCCTGTTGATTCGGCCTTGCCGCTTACAAACTGGAGGTGAACGCGCGCAAATTGTGTCGCGTGTCTAGCTATATCAACTCAGTTTGTCCTGCTGATCAAAATATATATATATACTTTACGTAGTCGGAGATGCTATGAGCTACAATTAACTGAACAATTTTTATATTTCATTTCAGGCAATAGTTTTCCGATCGGGGGAGGGGTAAGGGGTGTAAAGTCGAAAAAAGTCGAATGGGGTATCGTTTTATTAGTTTTTGAGTGCTACGATTTCATTTCTGGCAATATTTTTCTGATCGGCGGGAAGGGGCTGACTTATGGGGGTCGAGGGAGGTAAAATTGGAAAAAAATCAAATGGGGTATCGTTGTATAGGTTTTTTGGTGCTCCAATTTCATTTCTGCTAACATTTGGGTTCCCTAATGAGGGAGCGGAAGAGTGCGCAAGGGTGAGGGACATTCAAAGACGCCAGAAGTACTACGGAGAACCAGAACTAGGGCATAACGACATTGGGATCTAGCCCATAGCTGGCACATCTTCCGATCACTGTGGCCCAGAATACTCACCTAAATCAACTTTCCACCTTCTACACTTAAGCAAGAACAGGACTAGAACTATGATACATAGAAGTCGTAACGGGGCACTGCACCATAGGATGCGCCCACCCCACCATCCAGCATCTGGAAAACCATTCTTCAAGAACCTGAGTAGTCTGGCTGATCTGCTCTTAAAGGATCTGGCTCTTTTTTGTCGACTCCTTAGGATAACAGTATTTTGCGTAGCACCTGACCGTCAAAGCCCTTCCACCAACTCCCATCACCTTTTTTTCCTTTTCCCGGATGAGCTCCTTATCTAAACTAACCTAATTTGACTGCGAAACTACGTTCATGGAACCTTTAAGATTGTACATTGCCGACCCCAGGGGTTCATTGGCTACTGTTTAAGCCACTTAAGGCACCTAGATTGTCTTCCTCTATGATTGGAAGATCTGCCGGTCAGTTTTAGGGTTTTATTTTAAGCCAGGGGGCGACCATAATAAGCTTACGGCCGCGTAGCAGTTTCAACAAGCAACAACAACCACAAGAAATAGAAAGAGAACCCTGAGTTTAGTTTGAGTGTGTGTGTGTGTGTATTTTCTCGTCGCAAATAACGAAAGCGTGTGGCCAATCGCTAACCTACGCTGACGACGCCTGAGAGCGAGAAGAAAGACACAGAAGTTGTCGTTGCAGAACTGCAAGCACCAAACACAAAACCTTCGGGTGGAAAGAAAGAGAGAAGAGAGCAGACCATATAAAATTGTAGGTGCTCTGTGTAGCTTCAGGGCACGCTTGGCTCGTATACGCACCAGCTAGCCCACAATGAATGCTCGGCTTGCGGAATAGGCTTGGGCACCCCTGGTTTTAGACATTCCGGAAATGCCAACCCGTTCCAGTGTAGGGTTTCTCTTTTCTAGTTTTAGATTTATGGCAAGCGTGGCTCGTATACGCGCCAGCTAACACTTTAGCAGAAAACAACAACGAATGCTCGACTTGTGGAATGGGCTTGGGCACCCCATTCCAGTGTAGGGTTTCTTGAACACTTTAACGAACCAAGAAGCGTCCCTCTTTTGTAATGAATGGAATTTCTTAGAAAATCCATTGACTCAACATCCTTTGAATTTTATTAACTGTTTACTTAACTTGCTCCACGCTGCTCCATCTGCTTAGCCAATTGGGGGGCGGGGAGGAGGATGACCGTAAATGGCAATGCATTATTCAGTTTATTCGCGTGGTAGTTAAATTTTTTATGTTTTCCATTCTAAGCCTTTTTCTAGCTCAGCGTCGTTAAGTTTTTAATGACGGAATTTTTAATCAACTTTCTCACCCTTTAACTTTAGATAATGTCATCCTGACTGATAACCAAATTACCATTGGTTCCTTGCGTATTTTTGCCATTTTACCGGAACGTTTGCGTGACTCTCGTGTGCGTTGCATTGTTCGCTATGCGGACTTTACTAGTCAGGAGATTGTGGCCGAGGAGGCAGGAGCCATGCATGATGTGCACAATAATAGTTTTGCCGCCTGGAGTATCATGTGTCCCTTGCAGGCGTTTAGGCATGAGCCGGTGCGCTTGCCACAGGCTGTGGCCTTGAGTTATGCCTCCAATCGTCTGAGTCATCTAAGTCCTAGCTATATACAGATTAGGTGAGTGGTTTAAGCATAATCCTTCTTAACTTATAACGGTTTGCTTTTGCAGTTATCCCCGCAACATGTCCGCCATGTTTGTCAAGTCGCGACCCACCATTTCTGTGTGTGTGGGTCCTTTGCAGGAAAACTACTCGAATGTGTTGCGTTTGGTGGAGTTTGTGGAAATCTATCGCCTGCAGGGAGCCACGCATTTCTATTTCTACTATGTGGAGGCCAGTGAGGAGGTGCAGCGAGTGTTGGCCTATTACCAGCGTATGGGTCTGGCCGATGTCTTTGAGTGGAATGTTCAATCGCATTTGCAGGATTTGCACTATGCAGGAATTGTGGCCCAGATCAATGATTGCATCTATCGTGCCAATGTGGTGGATAACTATCGTTATGCGGCTGTAGTGGATTTGGATGAGGTCCTGATGCCGCTCAAACATAATTCCTTGGCGGACTATTTGCGTCAGTGCGATGAGGGACGCACCGGAGGCTTTGTCTTTCGCAATACGTTCTTCTATCGCAAGGACAGCAATGACACCTTTAATGCTCCCGCTCATGTACTCAATCGACTGCTCTATACCCAGTCAAAGGTGCGCAGAACCCTGGAGGTGATGCCCGCCTACACGCGCAGCAAGTTGGTAGTGAATACACGCGGCGTGGTGGAAGTGGGCAATCATCAGGTTTATCGCTCCGCACCCGGCTTTGTGGATCACATAGTGCATCCGACGGTGGCGCTGCTGTTCCACTATCGCGACAAGTGCTACAACTGCAAGATGATACTCATAGTGGACTACACTGCGCGTCGTTTCGGGTCACTTCTATTCGATCGCGTTGATGGCACTTGCCTGGAGGTCTTTATGGAGCGTCGCGGCATCTGTGAACTGGCGTAGCCTTATCAGGAAACGCCCCCCAAAGGCAACGAATCTGTGTTTGGCATGAATTTCAGTTCAGTTGGTTGGTCCACTTGAGCTGGAGACATGCTGAAATTTTGTTCGCTGCGTCGCCGCAAGGCGAAGCCCCCGGCTTTACGTGTGTCCAAAAGTGTATGACAAATTAGGCTAAATTTCTAGCTACATAAGTGTTCCTTCTAAGTGTTTTGTTAATAAAAATGGAAATTAACGCGGCGTTCTTACTTCTTCTCACCTGGCAGTCCTCGTTGCGACTGCAGGATATCCAGCTAAGCGATGCCCAGCTGCTACAAGTGCTTCAGGCACAACGGGAACGAGGTCCCTTGATTCTGGCCCTAAGCAGGTGAGAGATGAAGTCAAAACTATGTGTAAGAGCCGGAGGTAATACGAAGGTTAATTGGTTGGACTTGCAGTATGGAAAACAGCAGGGAGGAAGCCTGTCGAAATTGTGGCACGCCATATTTAAGCCGCAAAATGTTAGAGGGTGAAGGAAAGGCAGCAGGTAAGTCAATAGAATGGATACAGTGCTCTCTGTAAGTTAACAGCATGCGGTCGGCTAAGTTTATGTGGTGTGAAACTATTTGAATTATAGAGAAATCAGAGAGCGAGTCGAGGGAGGGATTTGCTCGACTTTAAGGTACCTCTTACTGAGGGGGGAGAAGTATTTAATGCAACAATTTACAGAGCATTAACAGAGAATTGCCATAGTGTTAACAGAGCAATAACAGGGCATTTACAGAGAGTTCGCAGAGCAGTAACAGAGCATTTACAGAATATTATGCGAGCATAAACTGGACATTAACAGGCAATAGCAGAGCATTTACAGAGAACATTATCAAAGCCACAGAAGAGCATTAACAGAGCATTCACAGACCATTAACAGAATACCAAAACAGTAACAGAGCATTATTGTTTAGTATTTTCAGAACATTATCAGATTTTTATTAGATTAGTAGATTAGTTTTTTTCAAAGCAATGTCCAAGCAATAAGAGAGCATTCACAGAACATTTCCAGATCATAAACAGAGTAATTACAGTGCATTAACAGAGAAATAACACACTCAGAAAAAAACTCCAGAACTTTGTACTTGAATTAAGTACAAACCGTGTCGCAACTGTAAGATAATTAAAAAAAATACTTGATTCAAGCACAAAATTATCGTTTCAATTATGATTTTATCAATTCCAAAATACTTAGAATGTTACGGAGAATATTTAGTACATTTCGAACTATTTTGAAATTTATTTGTTCATACTTTTTGGGTTTTAGTAGTCTGAAGTCAAACCCGATTAACTCTTAAAATAGGTACTAAATATTCTTTGTTAAAGTCGAATATACTTTAAAGTCAATCCCAATACATTCTTGAAACAAAACAAGTACAAAATGTTCTATGTGAAAATTGTTATAAATTTTATAGCCATTCCCAATTGGTTCTTGAAATGCGGTCTTAAATCAAAGAAGGCTGGAAAGATCTTTGGGCCATGAATAAACCAGAGACTAATATGGTATTTCTGTAGGTCTAAAATCTACCCTCTGTCCAGAAAGCAAAGTGTAAGAAGCTGGAGGGAATTTTAAGAACAGATACATCTTAAAAATATTTCACATTTTCCTTTGCCCACTTTTGTGCTTCAGAGTCTATTGTTTCTAAATTCAACAGAATGTACTTTCTTAAATTATTTGGCTTACTGTAAGTACGATAAGTTCTTGATTCAAGAACGATTGTTCTCACTTTAATAATAGTAACGGTAACGTTTATTTTAAGGACATCCAAGAACAGAACATGCTTAAAACTTTAAGTACAAAACGGTTTAAATTCTATACGAATCGATCTAAGACTTTGCCAGTCCATTTTTTCTGAGTGTAGAGCTTCAACTGAGCATTAACAGAAAATAAACAGAGCAATATCAGAACCAGAACACAGCATATACAAAGCATTAAGAAAACATGGACCGAGCATTAACAGAAAAACAGAACATTAACAGAGCATTAGTATTAGTATTTACAGAGCATAAGATTAGTATTTAAAAAAATTATCAAACAATTTAGAAAGCATTAATAGAAGATTACCAGAGCATTAACAGACAATTTACAGAGCAATATAATGCTTTAACAGAGCATTAACTAAGCATTTACAGAGAATAATTAGAGTATTAATAGAACTCGAACAAAGCCTGAACAGAGCATTACCCTAGCTTAAACATAGCAAATCCACAACATTATCAGAGCACAAACAGAGCATTAGGAAATCATTAACAGAGCATTTACAGCTTAAGCAGCTTTAACTAAGCATTAACAGCAGGAATCGTCAAAACACACATGCTTACATTTTGGCGTTGCGTGTGTCCGTTTAGCCAAGCGAGAGCTCGCTCATTTTAGCACATCTTTGATGTTGCAAAAGAGAGCATTATTAGCTCGTATACTGTCGGTGTGTCGACGTCGCTGCCGCAGAGAGCGGTTGTATACACTTACGTTGTATACATACGGATGCGGCGGTCTCTGATTTGATTAATAGACAAACCAAACATTATCAAAGCTTTAACAGAGCATTAGCGGAGCATTACCAGAAAATCAGAACATTAACAGAGCATTATCGTTATATTTACAGCAGGGTTTGTCAGAAAAAACGAGGCCAAAAGGTGAAAGTACATGGGTATGCGAAATAAAAGCAACGCAAACCAGCACGGGACTTGTTCCAGGTACTAAATATGTAGCTGTTTGCTCTCTTGACACAAGCCTCGGCATGCTTTCCGCTCGGTGTCGGTGTGAATAGCGAAATGTGTTCGGCCCCTGCCGGTCAGGCGTGGTCATCGCTGTTTTACAGAACATCAAAACATTTACCGAGCAGTGTATAAACGTAAGCATTTCATATTAAAGCTGTTTGAATTTTATATGTTAAGGGGCACAAATTACCCGGCTACTAGATTAGATGACAAAATTTGAGCGATTTGAAACCGTCTGCTCAAAGCCATAGTAGATTTGCTTCCCTACGCTTATCAATCACTTCGCAAATAAATTAGTCCAACTTTAGTTCCAAGTGCAATCGTTTATACGAAAATCTCTAGAGATTTCCAGAACACCCCTGAATAAAACGTTCGGTCGAAATTTTAAAACAGCTTTAAACTCAGCCCAATAGCACGTTTTCTTTCCATAATGCTAATGGCTCTACAAATGCTTCCTTCTTCTTTGTCTTTTATACACATTACCGCTACTTTAAAATACTCTCCTTTTGCCCTATTACAAACGGGTATAACAAGTTCATCGACAATTCTCGCTATCCCCCTCCCTCTACTTAGTACTTAGTTTTCAGAAAACGCTGAACCCCTTTCATGGGCCATATGCCCTTCCTTGCCTTCCTCTCTGTCTGTTGGAGCTTGACGACATGGACAACGCTTTGACGACAATGTCGCTGGCATTATGTGTGTGCTTATGACGGAAAGGGAAGGGACGGCAAAATATAGAGGGTGCGGAACGAAGCAAGTGGACATTGCCTAAAGCCGGCAACAGGCAAATTTTTTTCTCTCTCTATGTTCATCTACATAAGTGCGAGGGGGGATATCAATGTTTTTAATGCAAAAAATTAACAGAAAAAGTTTTTTTTAAAACAAGTGAGAAAGTCGGTCAAGCCCGACTATAATATACTCTGTACCTAGAGTAGGAGCTGAATGCAGTGCTGCAGCTGCGCTCATCTCTACGTTTCTCTCCTCTCTTTCTCTCTCCTCTCTCTCTCTCTCTGTCTCAGATTGAGGTAAAAGCCGAAACATGGCTGTTAGCTACAGTTTTAGTCGATCTTCTACATTCAGTGCAAGGATTCCTTGAACTATTTGTATTATCGAACATAACCAATGACTTAGTTAGTCGCTGTTATCAGTCTCCCTCCCACATGCTTAAAAGATCATGCAAAAACGTTTCGAGCAAGATTTGAGTGTTTTTTGTCGGATCTGATTAAAGCTTTTGGTAGTTTGCAATAAAAGATTTTGGATTTATAAATGGTAGATTTGTAAGAGAGTTTTAAAACAGAATAAATAAAGGTCTGATAAGCGAGAGTAGAACTATAAACAAATTATAGTTCGCTAATAGCAGACTTCATAGAAAAGTGATAGACCTATTTGGTTGAACTTTGTCCGGCCATCCACTTAAAGAAAACGTCGTCTTAGGATTACTATAGCATATATCAGTATAAACACACATATATTAGAGATACACAGAAACACAGAAAAAAAGATCAAATATCAGCTCTATCTTTGGGCTGCCTTCTCACTGTTCGACACATGACCCATGGTATTGTAGCAGGCCTACATTTCCTTATGAAATTCTATAAATTTGACAAGCTCTTCAACTTAAAACCTTACAAAAAGCAGGACTACTAGACTATCATGTCTCATGTGTCGAACAGTGTGAAGGCAGCCTTAAAAATATCGAAAAAATATCAATTTTTTATATCAATGTGAAACTATTTCTACCTAAACATATGGGCGCTATTATATCACCTTGATATTTTTTCCAGATGAAGGCCGATTTGATACTGAAAATACCCGTATGATACTAAATATGGTTAATTTTGTTTTCTGTGCAGAGTCTTTATAGGTAGGGAAAGTAGACTTCTTGACTTTAGTTTTAACTGTGAGAGAATGAGACAGTATGCTTGGGTGTGGTGCAGCGGGTAGTGTGTGAGCCTGCTGTGTAGGAGGCATGGGTTCAATATTGTGGTGATTTTCATCTCACTCTTATCAGGGTAAAATTGATTCCAAAAAATGTGGAAATGACTACCATTTTATATCAATTTGTTTTTCAGTTTTGGAAAAGGAGAGATTAAAACCGAAACGAATAACGGTTTGGGTTACGGTTACTGTTTTGGCCGATCGTTTTTTTCCGCTTACGGTTATATTACGGTTGTGGAATATCGGTTACGGTACTGGTTACGGTTATTAACCTAATTCTGTTTCGGGTTTTGGTTACGGTTACGGTTATTAGTATAAAATATAACTTTGGCAATTAATGCCGACGAAGGCGAAGATTCATTATAAATTCTACTCCTGAAAACAAACGCTCAACACTTATTTGTGTGGGTGGTACTGCTAGCAAAACGTTTGATAATTTAAAAAGATCTGGAAGTATTGTTTAATTTTTTCCGACCGTTCCAATATGTGTCCTTTGCCAAGCCATATTTTTAATGAAGATGTCAGATTGTTTTTAATTAGAACTGCTGGAAATTTCCGACCAACTTGGATGTGGACAGTTTTCCCCTGATAAATCAATCAATTTATGGTTGTCCAACAATTTTATACAGTTAATTTTCTGCTCGGCAGATAAAGAGACATCTCGGATCAAGAAATATTGCACATAGGTAAGCATCATTCTCGAACAGACTTGGTTCTCTAAATTCTAACTCGTGAGACTATAGTTTGGTCAATTCTGAGTTGTTTTTGATTTCAAATTAACATTTGAATCCAGATAGAACCTAAGGTTACAGAAAAAATCTGAATTAGGTGATGCTAAATTTGAGCCGAAGTCGTACATTTTTGGATCGGCTAAACTAGCCAGCATTCAGTGTAATATCACATACATATGTATATGGAAAGATGAGGAGGGTAAAGATTTTGGTTAGCTGCACTCACTCTTTCTCGTTCGCTCTCTTTGCTTTGTGGCCGTCAGCAATAGTGCGGCGCAATGTATGCATGTAAAATGTTCATTGTGCATACATATAATTTACTTCAGAGCCGGCCATGCATAACTGAGTGTTAGAGCGAGAAGGACATATTTTTCTGTCCTCTCCATTTGGCTTGCACAGGTCTAGACCAGAGCCAGCCAGCCATAGCTACCAGGGGCCGAAGTCACTCATGTTTTTCTGTAAACGCGAGCCGAACCTTTGGTTGTGTGAATCGGTGAACACTGAATTGAATGAAAGTTGTAGGCTGTAGTCTGGAGAGAGCTCTCTTGCTCACTAACACAAGCACACTTCTCTGTCCTCTACATCAGAGTTCACCAACGATAGCCCCGGGGGCACGAACTTACTTGCCAATTCTTACCGAATGCTTGCCGAAGTCAACCTTCATTGTGTGTTAGAGAGAGACACAGTCACGTTTTCGCGCTCTCTGCTTGGGGAACCCTGCTCTACATTATCCCGGCACTGATATACGTTTATCGAAATTTTTACTAATAGAGGAAAACCGAAATTAACCCGTATATTTGTTTCTGTTTCGGTTCTGATAACCGGTTATGGTAATAAAGGTTATACGGTTACGGTTATAAGAAACCATTTTTTTCGGTTACGTTTTTATTTTTTTTTTTTTTTTTTTTTTAAGTTAGGTTTATTAAAACCCCCGTTAAAATTTATCTTTCTTCTCAAAAACTTCAACATTAGGCTAGTTGCAATGCCCACCCGCAATGTCGTCATCGTCATTCATCGGTTGTCTCCACTCCAGACACATGTCTCTGTGTTTGTGTGTGCCCTAAACCAGATGCGCACATGGGTATATGGACAATGATTGGATTCTTTTGTTTTGCTTGATTTTTGCCCAAGCCTATCCCCTAACCCGACCCGATTCTGAGCGTGGGAGGGGATCCTTTTTTGTGTGTGTGTGTGTGAATTTATGCATAATAAAAAAAAATATGTATCTGTGGTTCGTGGACACCCAAAAAACAAAAAAAAGAAAAAAACAAAAAAACAAAATAAAAAACAACCGGCCAAAAGATCCAAACACGGGAGAGGAGAGACCGCACCCAACAAACACCCACACCAAACCCCCAAACCCCCACAACCCACACCCCCCGGCAAAAACAAAAACAACACACAAACCAACCCCAAACCCACCCCCCCCCCTCCCCCCCCTTTTCCCCTCGCGGCGACTGCGGCGTTCCGTTGCTTTTTTCGTGTTTTGTGTTATACGATACCGTAGGCCCCCAGCTATTTAGTTACTACAGAAGTTTTGCCAAGTCAAGTTGTTGTCGGGGGGCGTCGTGAGTGCGAATCCATACAGATATATATTTTTTGCGAATGCGCCGGTGATCGCCAAAACAACAACTTTTAAGATGCGCGCGTGAAAATTGTGCACAAAAAACAAATAATAATAAAAGTGAGTTACTTATTTCTATGACCAATTTACCCCTTATCAAATTAGCACAGAAAATATAAAAGTTCAGAGATTGAGTCTTAAGTTTGGCGCCCTTTTTTCAAGTCAGTAGGCCAACACGGTCTTAGCTTACTTACGGAAAACTGTTACAGCACACCAGCTCAACCTTTGCTTCATTAAATATTTAAATTAAAAATATGAAAGATACCAAATTTGGGTTAATTGTGAGTCGGTTGATAATAATGCCAGTCCAAAAATGGCACAAAATGGATCTAGATAGCATATCAAAGTGTGTGTGGTGTGTGCCTCTGATTTTAATTTGATTTAAATTATACAGTGCAACCATTTTCTGGTTATAGTTCAATTAAGTTTCTAATGACCGGATATGCCAGTGTGTGTCTATGTGTGTTCCTGTGCATGCAAATGAGAATAACTTTCTGATATCATGAACCATAATTGTTAATTCAATTGGCCTGTCACACCCAAACAATTGCGTTGATTAATTATAATTTTATTTTATTTTTATTTTTTGGACTAAACTCGCCTTGACGAAAGCCAAAAGAAAGCTAATGTTGATTTGCTATTCTGCTTTTGTTTACCGCAGCAACAAATAGCGACAAAACACAAATTTTGATAAGCCCTCGCACGGCTGGCGGGTGTACATAGAGTAGAGAGTGTGCGCTAACTCTGGCAACAAAAATATTGTCAATTATTAGGTGCGATAGCGTAAAGTGGTGCTAAAAACTTGTGGTGTTTTAATGGAAACCAAAAGACTATAAAAAAAGAGTAACGACTTGAAAGGGAAATTTCAATGAGCTGGAGACAAAACAGAAACAAAGTTTTCGCATTGGCTGGTAAATACGTGGGTTGGCTTTTAAGTTGGGAAAGTTTGACAATTTTTATTGAAATCGCATTTGGTCAATATTTTAGGATCTTTTAAAAAGGTTTGCAAATTTCACGTACACACCAATACAAATGAAATGTAAACAAGTAAGTGTAGCAGTCGAGTGCCCCGACTTCAAAATACCCTGTGCCAAGTAATGTGGTTCCTATGGCTTTGATTTCCTAAATATTGAGTTAACTTCTTTGACTGAATATATTTTCGTGCAGCAAACTTGATCTGGGTATAGTATACACTAGATCCCTGCATGTAGTGCCCTTTGATTCATGTTTTAAGAAAAAGGTTCAAGTAAATCAAGTCAGAAATTGTTTTGGTTCAAGTTACACAGCTCAAATCCCTAGTGACTCCAAACAGATCTACAATTGATATATATCCAATCTCCTTAATATTGTAAGCTTATATGAAAAATTTATAAATTTCGCGGTCTTTGGACCATTTAAATAAAACTTATAAATTGCTAAGCTGAATCATTTCAAACCACCCAGCGGCGCAGAGCTCAACGTGTTCTGTCGAAAATATGCATTACGACTGTCGAAAATGTAACAAGCATTAATTCGGTAAAATAAATAAAACAAAAAAAAAAAAACAAAAAAAAACTGCATTACAATTTTAAATATAATGTACGCATTCGTAATGGAAGATTCGGCTCTGGCATACATCCTCATTACCTAGTTATGCAGGTTGTCGGCAGCCCGCTTACAAAGCGGCCATGCACATGGCAAAGTAATGCAGATTGTATGGGAGTATTTCCTTTATTGATGACAAAGTAACGCAGGAGTAACCCATTTGTAATGGCAATTTGCGCTGGGTGAGTTAAATATTTTATTTTTGTTTTACTTGTGATTTCTGTTTAACGCCAAAATTGTGGAGAGAAAGATTTAACTGTTTTTTAAAAACACTTTGAAAATCATATAGTTCAAAGTGTTTTTTGATAACAGTTATAGTATACTGTGACAAAATTTTTAGTTTGTAATATATCTCAAATGATTTGAAACAATTTAAAGAAGCTTCAAGTATTTTTAAGTAAAAATTGTTTCTATTATGTGAAAATAATATATGCTCAAAATGTTTTATCTCATATTAGTTATAGTATTTCAGAAAAAACGAAAGTAAATAAAGATAAGCGGAATTTCTCTATTATGTTAATGATAATTTACTTTGTAGATGTGATTGGGAACAATGTTTTATACCAGCCGTGATCACGAAATTTAAGTTTGGGAGCAGTCCAACAACAAAAACAGTAAAAACCCAACCTTATCGAAAAAAATCGAGTCGGTAAACGAGTAATTTGCAAACAAATGCTTCAGTGCCAAGCGGGCCTCGATCGCGCACACTGTACCTTCTGTGCCAAGCTGGCGCCGTGCGTCAATAAGTATGAATTTTGTTGTTTCAACTTACTATAATGTAAGGCAATTACACTTGTTGCGACGTATGCTTGCGTGTGTCGGCGCACAGTGGTCCCAAATCCCAAAAAGACGGCCAAAAGTCGAAAAACGTATTTGATTTTGCTGAAAGTCTGTACTCGGGGGTCTTTGGGGTCGCTGATCTAGAATCTGATGTCAAAATTTAGAAAAACAAAATGGCGGAACCAATATGGCGGACAATTTCTTCAAAAACAAATTTTATTTGGCTGAAAGTCTGTACTCGGGGGTTTTCGGGGTCGCTGATCACGAATTCGAAGTAAAAATTTAGAAAACAAAATGGCGGAATCAATATGGCGTACAATTTCTTTGAAAACGTATTTGATTTGGCTGTATCGTCGAAATACACGTTTATCGATATATCTCGATAACTATTTGACAGATTTTTTTCATATCGATTTTCGTGCTTAGCGGACCAAAATATTTAAAAAAGTTGGTTTGGTGAATTCGAGCAGCGTATATATGTTATCTAACGACAAATATGGCACAAAAATTATCACCGAGACCAAATATGCAGCTATCTGCAGCTAATTTTGGATATGTTTTAAAGAATTGTCTAAACAACAATTTCTTATTTGTTTGAGA